>VZTF01004190.1:0-22808 GCA_013397755.1 Cnemophilus loriae | reverse complement strand
TTTTTTTTTTTTAAATAATAGTAATAAAAATTACAGAAGACTCCCATCTTTATCTGGAAGTTTGCATCTCTAATCCTGTAGTGTATATATAAAGGCCAGTTAACTTGTCACTTCCCACTGAAGATGCAACAAGATTGAGAAATTATTTCACGCACACACAACTAATTTCTCCATACTAGAAAAAATCCCCCCACAAAATCCAAACAAAACAACATTGTTTCCAGCGAAAGGTGGTGGCACGAAGAGATCTTTTCTCAGTGTCAGGTACAGAAATCAAGAATTATGGGAATTCCTATTAATATAACAATAACCATAAGAATTTCTGCAATGCTCTCCACTCAAAGAAGAGCGGGGTGTTGGTTTTACCTTCTTTGGGTCTGTATGCCCAATGCTTGGCTTGTTCAAATGACCCAAGCCCCTACAAAGGGCTGGGACAGCACGCTGGCTGCTGTGGCTCTAGAGTTCCTATTCTACCACCACTGAAATGGACAGCTTTCACAGTTATTTTTGTGGAAGTGGGAATTATTCCTTTCAGAATGTTAGCCTAAAGTGGACTTTATGACTGGATTTGGGTTTTTGTTCCTCCCCTCATCCCCACACCCCCTCCACTTCTCTTCCTGCCAGGGAACCACTGCCTGTAGAACAAGGATACAAAGGACAACCTATTGCTGCTTTTTAATAGTAAACTGAGCAGGCAAAGGAAAAAACAGAATATGAACTATTGCTCTTGCCCCTTCTCTCCAAGTGTGCAAAGAAACCACCTGCAAGTTGTGCAGGACTAGACTGAACTCTCCCAACACAAGAAGAAAAGCATTCTGCACTGGGGAAGGGAGGGCGATGCACCCCTTAGGACTAGAAATGACACCTCAAGTGGAGCATATGTGACAGGGAGAAGAACACACACCAGTTACGGTTTTCTATCACTGTCTGCTTAATGAGAGAAAGTCAGTCAGCATTATACAACACCTTACAACATCACTTTAATAAATAATAAAACAGCAAACTACACAGTATCAGCACAAATATCAGTGCTTTGTTATCTATGGTCTGTTTGTCTGAGAATTTTTGCATCTCATAAAATCTTAAAAAACTAACAAATTTACAGTGCTAACACTTCATCAAAAGCTGAAGAAAACAGTCTGTACCTGCTACCAAAAGAAAAAGGAATTTAAAAAGTTTTGGGCTTTTTAATAACTTCCTCCTGATTTTTCTGGTCTAATCTCTGCACTTCTGTGTATACTCAAAGAAGGTTAAAATAATGAATTCCAATTTGTTTTAAAACAGTGGTATTCTGACCATAATGAATACAACACTTCCTCCGGTACATACACATTTTATGCCTGCTAGAGGAATTCTTCTGAACTACAGCTCATCTGTGTCCTTGGAGAAAACACAAAAAAAAGCTCTCAGCAAGTACAGACCGTTCTAAATTCAAGTAATTCCCTTGTTCAGACTGTTCTATATGTATTTTAGCATGAACTCTGAAGCTGAGCAAAACATTAAATTTAACTAAAAAGAAGTCACCTTTTTATAAAAAGTTGTGTTACACTATTAGCTTTAGTTGTATTTACAATTCAAGTCTTTAATCGTAAAGAGTTCTCAACAGTGCCAAGAAGGTGGTTGTAAAGTTTTAAACAGACCAACACAGTAACAGCCTTTTAATGAAAGCAATCTTAATATCAAGTATCAAGAGCCAGCACTATGGGTAAAAAGCTGCAAGGAGGAAGCATAAGACATTATGGTCTTGACACGCTGGAGTTTTTGGGAGGTACTAATCTGCCATTATCTAGGAAAACAACTACTTATTAACTCTCTCAACTACACAAGTAGCTACTTTGCGTATTAAATTTCACCAGCTCACATACAATTCTCTTATGCATCCAGCCTGAGCTCCTAAGAAATAGCCTTTTTTTTAAAGAGTAAAAGCCATGTCCATTTCTGTTGTCAGCAAAAGGCCAAAGCCACAGGCATGTCCTTGAAATACATATTTCTAAACCACAAAAACTAATACACTTCCAAAAGTATGTTAACTATTTTCATTATTAAAATTATTTTCCTTCAATCAAGTGTGATTTAAGCCTTACTATATCTCACTCCAGAGAACACTTGCTGATTTTACATATTTTAGGAGTTGAAAATCTGAAGGTAAGGTTCTCAAAATTTATTTTACTCTACAATCCATCTTCTAGAGCAGAGGTTACTAAGTGCTGCTACATGAATCACTTCAAATTTATACAAATGTGCCGGGCAAAAGCAACTGCTAATTCTGCTGTACAGCAGATGCTTCCTGGCTTTGCCAAGGGCTTGTACAACCAAGACACATATTATTGTAAAGACCACTGCTGAAGCACTCCATCAGCACTTGGAAATCTGTGGGCATATTTGCACTTTCAGGATCCACAGAAAACCAAGACTGACACACCACTCAGAAATGTGTGATGATAGATGGAAGGGTAGCGTTGGAAGAGTAGAATTCCTGTTTGAGAACCTGGAAGCACGTGCCAGAGTAAATAAATATAGTAGTTAAAGCTCTGGTTTGGAAAGCAAAAGGATACACGTGCAGGGCCTGGAAAGCACTAGTTCTGCTATCTAGGATGACACCTGAGAACATACAGCCTAGAAGGCTCTGCATGAAAATACTCCCACAACATTTCCGAGCACTGGCAGATCCTGGAAGACTAGCTGGAAGTGTGAGTTGCCTCAACTTGAGCAGCCTCAATTGCTCTTTTCTTTTCTTAATAAGAGGTCTGCAGATTTCATTTGGAGCCTCAGCACTCAGTATGTGTAACCGAGGTTTAGAAATTTGCTGAAACATACTGTGTTCTTCTCTTAGAGAGATCCATATAGTTAAATTGGTAACCTGAATGCTTTTTAAAACAAAAAACACTCCTGTAACCAGGGTATTCTTTATTTTTTTTTTCTTTTAAAGAAAGAGTAAAGATAAGCAACAGAATAGATCAAGGTGCAGTGAGCAGAAAATGATTAGAAGCTAAGAAGGTCTAAAGTATACTGCAAAACACAGCCTTTCTACTTAAAAACCTCTCCTGTTAGACTTCCATCATTGAACTAAATACTTACATTTTTACAAGAGAGGCGTGCAGAAGAGAAGGCGAAGAAGAGAAATACTGTAGGTTCCAAAAATGTAAACTAATGTTGCAGCAGAATATAAAATAATTGCACCAAAGCATACCCCCTCAGATACCTAAAATCACAGCAACAAGACTGGACAGGACCTGTAATTAAGCATGGAATACAGCTGATTAGGGAAACGCCTACACCCAACCTCCATCCCGCAAAAGAAAAAAAAAAATAAGAAAAAGGTAAGAAAGAATGGAAAAAAAAGAATGAGGTCAAAGATGTTTCCCAGCTGGGCATCAGCTGAGACTGATGCAAATAAAATTGGTTCCAGAGACAAGACAAATGAGCGTCACAAAACAGCAGTGCAGATACAGAATCATCCCAAGAATACCAAAAGTATTGCTTCATGCTGTAGAATATCATGCATCTAAGCACAATAGGACCCTATTTAAGAATTATACAATATAGAACATGCATAAAGCAGCAGGAGAAAACAGACTAAAGTCCTCCCCTCCTTCCCCAAATGCCTATCTTGGACCCTTCAGAAAAAGCATTTCAAAAAGAAAGGAAATGCAGGCTTTTCAAGGTGAGGCACAGCAGCTTTTAGAGCCTATTGTGCAATCACTGCTTTTCTGCACTCCTAACACAGAACTAAATTAAAACTAAAGTTTAAATTACCTTTCTACAGTACATGTATCCCACACTACACCACTCAAAAATAGCATCAGTAGTGAGAGCCATATTATTTATATTATCCACAATAACATCTTAAACAAGAAATTCACAAATTTAACAAAGGGCGTTTCCCACCTTTAAAATTAGAGAGCAAGTTAAAACAATTTTGTGCTGAATACACTCTCCTTACTCCAGCTACTGGAAGCAAAATCTCTGTAAATGTAGAAGCTTAAACCTAGTATTAACTTTTACACACAATCCCATTCCAGAGTCCTAAAAACAGCACTAATTCAAATTAACACTTGGCAAAGTTCTGGTTTGCACCTCATTTTTATTTATCAGACATATACAGCAAATGGTTGTTCCCATTTTTCAAGCAGATTGAGAGTTTTCAGACATTTAATATAAAATAAACCTACCAAAATGAGATCAATCATACATTAATGTATCAAGAGCATACAGTTATTTATACTAAGACTCCAGAGAAACACTTGGGTATATTAACCAACAAATATTTTAAAGGCTTCTCTTAATGACAGCATGCTTTAAAAAAAATAAAAATTCTTTATTTTCCCTCTTCCTCCCTCAGTTTGTAAGTAATGGATAATAAAAGGTATAACAAATGAAGTAGATACTAAAAAAAGTGTTTGTTTCTTAGAAGAGCTAAACTGGCCATATGTTGAGGCAATAACCTACCAAACAACCACAAAAAAAAATTACCTCAAAACCCTCAACACAGTTCCACTGAACTTGGTCTTCAGCACACAAACTTCTTACCTCCAAATATCACTTCCTTTAGAAAACATGGAGGACTTGATAACTTCTGGAGCCATCCATGCATAAGTTCCTGCTGCACTCATTTTGGTTGTTCTGTGCCACTCTCTAGCGAGACCAAAGTCTGTAATCTTCAGGGTTTTATTACAAATGTCATCATGTTCCATCTTCTCTAGCAACAAAACTGCAAAAGATTGAGTTTGTAAATTAATGCAATGCAATAAAAAAAAATCCATTCCTGTTATTAATTTCACATACAACTTGTATTGCACAGATAAATGCATACTTTTAGTGTTGTGAAAATATTATTGCAACTTTTATATGTATGAAAATGTTTTTTGATAATTTTAAGCTATTCCAAGCTATAAAACCAAGAAATACCTACAGTGTCATGAGCTCCTTATGCAACTGTGGGAGCATGTATTAAATTAGCACAAGAAATACACTGGAGATGGAAAGTAAATCAGACCATTTAAGAAAGCCCAGAATCCTAATATCCCAGATGATGACAGGCTGTCAGAAAATTATCCACTTTGCAACAAGATTCTGAAATAATAAAAACAGCAGCAGTAGTAAACCAAAAACAAATGTTGAGAATTCTTATAAAAGACTGATAAAACAAAGCAGGATATATTATGTCACTGTATAAAATCCATTCTTAATAGTGCACTCAATCCTGGTCCATACTCATCTCTGAAAGCATGTAACTGAACTGAAAGAGGTGTAAGGAAGGACACAAGCGAGGTGTTCAAAACAGCATAACCACAGCTACAAGGAACGGTTAATAGACAAGAAGCCCTCCCCTAGGAAAAGAAACATTTGCAAACAAAAATCTATGTAACAATGCCTCATTAATGAAAAAAACTATAGGTAATAATTGTTCAAAGTTTCTCACTACAAGAAATGGACATCACTGGGTAAAATTAGCAGATGAGAATCAAACACGTGTCAGTCATTCACACAACACGTAGGTGAACTTTGGAATTCTTGGCATGGTACGTGAACATTATTATTTTACATAGATTTTAAAAGCATCTACACAAATTCACAGAAGTCAAGTTGATATAGGGAATTTATATGAAAAGGTTAGTTTATTTTCAAGAAATCCCTGGGCCATAAATCAGAACAAAGTTGGGAAACCATATGCCAGGGGAATTAGTTTGCCTCGGGAGTCCCCAACTGGCAACAGGCCACTGGACTTGGAACCAGCCCGTAATGTTATATACACGGCACCTTCATGAATGTTAAAGAGTAAGTTACCCTTTTTTTGCTGTTGTGTCCTAGAGTGTCTGACTTGTTCATGAGACAATCTTATTGGCAGAGTTGTAGTACCTCTTCAGGAAACAGTGTTACAAGAAGAGAACTGGGTAATTGTGTTAGAGCTCCCAAGGAGGGAGACAACAGATGGAAAGGAATAATTTTAACACACCATAATTTTAATCCCATATTCAGTTCCTCTGTCACTGTTTGTGAGAGCAAGTGTTAGTTTTAACTTTCTGTTGAAATGATCTCCTGGGACAAAGACCAAAGATTAAATTACATGTAAGAATCATAAATGCGTGTTTTCTACCTGTACGTACAGCAAAACACAGTACAGGAAACCCACTAACAAAAAAAACAGATGAAGAATTACCCTGCCTTACAGAAGAAAAACCGATGACCTTGCACTCGCAATTGAAAGAAATAATTTTTACCGGTAGAGATTAACAACTCTTAGAAATATTCCAAAAATTACATCAAATCCAGGAAAAGAACCCACATTCCATTTTCAATAAGCTTCTTAACAGAGCAAAAGAAATGAAGGCCAAAATGTGACAGACAAACCAAGCACTCACCAATGAGAACCACCAGAACAGGTTAAATTCTTGCAACAGTTTTTATACTTTTATACTTGAATCAAAGACCTATTGTTTGCTACTCCATTTCAAACATGTTCAGCAGAATTCCTGACATTCCTTGTCAGTCAGTGTGACCGAAACCAAAAACAGTCAGTCTTGCAAAAGGTAATAACTGGCATGTGACCAAGTTTCATCCTACAAAGGGACAACATTTCTTAGCAGTTCAAACTTCCCTTTCCGGCCAGTAGCCAGGCAAACAATACTATACACACTTCACTTAGCAGCTGGGCAGTAAAAATGCTCAGCATAGCTGAGTAGCACTCCGTAAGATCTCACCTTGGAGTAGCCTAGCAACTTTTACTATAGCATCCTTCGGCCTCTTCCATAGCTTCCTGGCCCTTGCTGGCTGCTAACCTGGGAGAAGTCATTTTACAATCACCAGTTTGCACTGTTTGCTCAGCACCCTCCTTGTTTCTTTTTTAAACCCCTTAAATTGTCTTTTCTGGCTCCAATATACATGTGATGTTAAGCTGGGCAAGAGCCAGTTTAGCACTTTTTGGTTCACTTCAATATTTTTCACACTTTTTATTTTCCACAAAGAAGGAAGTTCGTACTTACATTAGAGCTTTGCTCCGGGCAAGCACAGCCCAAAATATTTAGATGTACAAAGACTATTTGAAAAGAAAACCCACAGATTAGATTAGGTATGCAGAAATGCAGGAAAATCCTATGTGCTTACTTATTTACAAGTAGGACACAGGATAAAGATATTTATCTAACACCTTATTTATTTTTATATAAGCAAAACCAGATACTATGTTTCTGAATGATTCAAAATCGAAGGAGATTAAGTTTGGTCCAAGAAAACTACTTTGCATCAAATTAATGTAAAACTTCACCTTGGATTGTTACCCAAACATTTCATGTACTACAGCCAGAAATAAAAAAATGACCAAGTAGTTTAAGGTTGCACATGATTTCTACCAGCAACACCGTTTTCAACTAAATTCTGAGTTAGTTCATCTCTCTCTGTGACTCTACCTTTCTGCAATGAGATCAAGGGGAAAGCAAATTTATTAACATGACAGAGCAAAGGCTTGGGTGCCATATAACAGGCACTCCCTGAATATAAGAGACAGCGCATGCCCAGAAACATTTACAGCGGGGCAACAAAGAGATGTCATTTTCAATAATTCCTGAAATATAAATCAACAAATTAAAGATAAAAGCCAGGTAAGTCAGAGAGAAAAATGAAAACCTATAAATGCAATGCAGTAAACTGGTATTAAAAGTGGTAGATAAGATATCATAGAATTATAAAGGTTGGAAAAAAATCTGCAAGATCATCAAGTCCAGCCTTTGACCAAACAGCACCATGTCAACTAAACCATAGCACTAAGTGCCACATCCAGTCATTTCTGGAACATTTGCAGGGATGGTGACTCCACCACCTCTCTGGGCAGCACAGCCAGAAGGTAGTGCCCACTCTAAGAAAGAACAGACCATCATACTGAAAAATATGCAAAATTTCATAAGATCAATTGTAAAATCTATAGCTATAAAGAAGAGATGAAGGAAGAAGAAATGCCTGGCTGTTCTGGCTAACAGAAGAAAAACTAGGCAGCTAAAGGTAGCAGTGCAAGTAGTTCATGCAATTCTAAAAGGCACTAAACGCTTTGTTTAGTAGAAACAGGGAAGTATCAATAGAATTTTACAAAGCATAACACCTCATATGAAATACTGAATGATTAAACCTGCACATACGTGTCCAGTAACAGGAACTGAAGCAGTCATAGAATAGTTAGGATCCAGCAATGTCTTTTATTTAGATAAAATCAGAAGAGCTTGTCCTTTTTGCTAGGCTAAACAAAGGTTTAGAGAAGTTATGAGAACAGAAGTTACTCATTCCTAGAAACAGAATGCAGACCTACAGCATCGGTGCTCTTAACGACAAAATATTTTCCTAGGTGCTCCAGCTGGTCCATCTTACAGGCACACTTGTGATTAAACTCAGTCCTAGATCTGGAGCTACCAGGGTGGTGAATTTTATTGCCTCTTTTCTCCCGTCCCCCTTTCTGCCCTCCTCTGCAGTGTAAAGCACAGCTTACTTCTCAAAAAAGTCACATGATCCAATACACATTCCTGTTAAACTTAATGGTTCCTGAAATAGTAGTGTCATTAATCTTTCTTCCTTTCTGCACTATCATTCTCACAGCTGGAATATTTTTCCACTGATCTTATGGCACAATGCAAATACTTCGTGGTGTAACAGTATGCAGATAAGATGTTCTGCACACTTTTAGAAATCAAAATCTAACACTTGCCACAGAGCCAGCCGGTACTTCCCAAATCTGTGTTCCTCTAATTAGAACAGAACCAGCAACAACTCTTTGCCACACCACTACTGTTTCCATACAAGATGTTCTTAGTCAAGAAAGGCACAGAATTTAGGCTTGAAAAGGAAGCACAGGTCCCAGTAAAATCCCCCTCAAATGCTCCCAGTTGCCACTCCTTTTCCTGTCCCATCACTCCCATCTCCAAACTCTCCACTCTGGCAGTCAAGCTCTCTCTGAGGTGAGCAAAAGGTGAGATGGGCATAAAGTGGCAGACCAAGTGTGGGCAGAGTTGAACAAGAACTGCAGTCTCTGTTCTTGTGAGCTTGGGTTGAAATTGTACTGGGGAAAACGAAAAATTAAGCAAGAGCCTACATACAGACAGATAAGCCAGAAATAATAGAATAGAGCACATTTAGACAAACCAGATTCTTGGGGGCGCACATCTGCCAAACTCAGACAGGTACAGAATGATACCCCAGTGCTACTTTCAAGGCTAAGCTGAAAGCCTAGAGAAGAACCAGAAGTATCAATTTAAATTGCAACCACTTCGTTTAAAGCATAATTCTAAATAAAAGGCTCACATTCTTGCTTCATCTTCTCTCCTTTTTATTTGTTAAGATGTATGTAACTTAAGAAACAGTATTTACAGCAAGCCTGAGGGAGGCCTGGACAGACATTTTAGTTGGCAGCACACCTAGGAAACCTCTGCCTAGAAATAAGCTCTTCAATGCTACTCTTTTAATGCAGGTTATTTCCTACAGTCTTAGTTTTCTTTTTGTTTCTAAGTACATATAGATTGTATTTCTCCAACCTTATCTATCCAAAGTCCCCATTTAATACAACACTCCATTCGAAAATTTTTTTGAAATCCTAAGACTTCATACAGTTAAAATTAGTTTTATTGCATGAACAATGCATTCCGATGTTTTCAGGTGACTTTTTTCAGTTACCAGCCACGTAACATAATTAAGTAGAAAAGGTATTCTGAGAGAAGCCAGGGCAAAGGATTGAACACCTTCTTAATAGTTTAGACGTACTGAATTCAAACTATTTTCTCATGCTTAAACTTAAAAAAAATCATCCTGAAATACTGAAGTCCATTCTATCCCTCCTATCATCTTTATACTTCCTCTTATAACCTCTTTATATTATCTATTTTGTTAGTACTAAAAATAAAGCACTAAGCAACCTTTTTCTTCCAAGCTGGTTAATTGCTACCAACCATTTCTTGCTACTTTAACTGCAGTTTGCTAAATAGGTGACTATCACGAGTTTTGCAAATATAAGCTATTTCATACCACAGCTATTTAAGTTACTATGATTATAGGTAAGAATGCCTACATATCCACTACATTTACCACCACTGATAAAGTCATTCTCAGAGAATACTATAAAGGAAAGAAAGTTGTTATGCTATATAACTGTACTTGCAAATAGAGATTGTCCAGACAATGCTGCTACTGTCTCCGTTCCCCCTGCACCCAGGCAGTTCCCTCTCCAACTGTTTGCAAGCAAATCTGGTTCCTGTTAATTCACTAAATCAACATGCAACAAAACCAGCAGGGCGATCCTGCATCTCTACCTGGGGACTAACAGGCAGGAAAAAGCCTTATTAAATGCTGTATATTCAGTTAATGAAACACGACACCTTGTCTATATTGAGACCCACCTCCATCATTTGGAACTGTTATTTGGCTCCAATTTTAATTGGAAATTAAAATTTCAACATTGCTTATAGAAGCCATGTCCTGGTTTTTAACTGTAGATTAAGTATCAGAGTGAAAAAATTAAGTGTGTGAACCACAAATCAATTACCACACTGAAAACATTAACTGATCAGAACTCTTCTGTATGTACAAAAGATGATACTTTGGCCTATACAGCACCGCTTCTTAAATACCTTTCTTTTCTCCCATGGGTTTTCAGGACGGGTTCTGTTATCTCTGTAGCTAGTATCTGTCAGATTGTGATTGTCTCACTGGATTAGGTTCAGAGGTCACCATCAGCAAGGGAATTTTATCCTTTAAACACTGATTACACATGCAGGAGGCTTTTTTATGCTATGGATACTGTGCTCCTCTATTATCTATGCCCCTTTACAGCAGGCATATAATCAGTTCTTAATTTTCACACTTAACTGAAAGGAGCAGTTTGTTCTCAAATGCATTTGTCTAAAAACATCCAGCTTAAAAAAAAAATCTAAAACCCAACAACACAAAAAATGTACCTCACAGGAGCCAACGTATACTGAAAAAAAAATCCTGAACAAAGTGTTCCCAATTGGAAAGCCAAAACAAGACGAGACTTGACACAAAAAGTCCTTGACAGCATGAATTGACAAATACACACCAACCTCTTAAGAAAAGCACATCCCATACTAGGACACGTGACACAAGAAAGGCACCAAAGAGTGAGAATGACTGGGAGTCACCTGACTGTCCGGATAAAATGGAGGGAGAAGGAAAGAGAGGAAAAAGGACAAGAGATTTCAACAGCTTCAACACACCTTGCATCACCATTTTTTGCTTCCCCTTCACTTCTTTAATAACTATCATTAAAGCAACTTTGGGCAAATGGAAACTTGAGAGAAAGAAGCAGTTTTAACAAGTTACTGGCACAGACTAGAGAAGCTGCAAGTTACTTTAGTATATGCCATTTGTGCTTCACTTGCTCTTCATATAGGTGTGTAATGCAAAAGAGAGATTTCTATTGCGCTGTAAGAGGAAGTACTGGAGGTAACAAGCATTTATAATTAGACATTCAAACAATCATAATTTAAAGTCTAGATCAGCAGTAAATTCTGAAAAATGTAGGATTTGGATATTACATCAGCAAAAAATCAAAAGCAGACTGGACACTAAACATTCTCAAGTTCTCTTTAATAAAATACTAAACTTAAATCTCCTATTTAAATACTAAATTTAAGAAAAATTACCTCAATTAAGAATTTTTTCCATCATTTTACAATTACATGGAAATCAGTCAATACTGAAACTTAGCTTTAAAACTCAAAACATTCAGTTGTGTGGTATCTACCAGGAACTTTGCCACTTATTTGAAATGCCAATTGCTTTCTTCTAAGTTCTTTCTTTGCTTGCTATTTTTAAAAGGCAGCTCTGAGGAAAAAAACCCCCAAAAACAGAAATAAAAAAAAAAAACAGCGACCAAAACAGAGGCAGATGAGAAAGATAACAGTTAGGTGGTGAATTCCTGACTAAGTTAATCTTCTAGTTTCAAACTGTGCAGAATAAAGTGGCTATGAATCCACTCCTTAAAGAACACCATCTTTGTTATGAAAGTGATTTATTTTTTCAAGGAACTTCATCCTATTCTTAAAAAAACCAAAATACAAGGCAAACTAAAGCTATTATGTTCAAACTGCATAAACTGCATAAAAAGTCTTAGTCAATGTATAATACATCAGGTACAGTTTCCTCCAAGAGGAAACATATTAATTTCCTCCCTAACCCAAATTTAAGACCTGGCCATTCCCTAAATCAATATATGTCATACAACATACAGAATTTACCAGGCAATGCAGATGAGGTTTATAATCTCACAAATGGCATCCAGGGGCAAGAGCTGACAGAGGTTATCTTCCTTCAGAACTAACAATTGAACTTATCTATCATTAGTCAAATCACCTTTTCAATATTTAGTTTTAAAGCCATGAATATTTCATTCAAATTTGGCTTGGATTTAGAGTTATTTTTTGAAGTAAACAGAACATGACTCAATGCAGTTTGATATTTCAAGCTAATCAGAAAAATACACAGCTTCTGAGTACACGGAAGTATTTACATAGTTGGCATACTTTTCCTGATCATAACCTATTACACTCAGCAATTATGAACTTCCTTGTTGCTTTATTTTTTGTGATCTATCTCAAAGTGCATTTGATGTGTTGAAATTGGAATTTTTAATACACAAAAGGTCACATCAAAATGAAATAAAGTTTAATATAAATCCATATATACATACCTAAAAAATTAAAATGACACTCTACTTTTAAAGGTGACTTACTAACAAAGCTGAAGTAAAGGGGAGTAGGCTGATGTCACAACCAAGACAGTAAGAGCCTGCTGCCACTGAAATACTTACCTTAACTGCCTCTTCAATTATAGCCCCTCACCCCTACAGCTTTTTCCCCCCAGACTGAGTCTAGCAACCGAGTAGTCTTGAGAGACTCAACCAGCCAGATAGCTCAGCAGAAAATGATGCCTGCAAATAAACCAGCTTAGAGTAGTTTCCTGCTGGATCTCTCCGAAGATTTAACCTGACCTACTGACCACACAGGCAGAGACAGAGATGTGCAGATTCTGCTGACAGGTGGGAGGGGGGAGAAACTGCCTGGAGCAATGTGGGGAAGCCTCCTCATGCAGCTATAGCTGCTCCACAAAGCCACGTGTCACCTGTTTCAACAAGTGGGAAGTCGAGCAACATTTCAGAAATAGGTCAATCCTTTTTCATCTAGTTTTAGTCAGAGATTTAAAGATAGGATCCAGCTTTGCTATTTTTTTTTTTCCATTATAAAATCACCTTTCACGAAATTTACTGTTGAACTTAACCTATTGAATAAACTGAAAACTTAAAAAAAAATTCCTGAGTCTCTTTGAAGATGCCAGCTGTTACGAATTCAAACTCTGGTTGCAGATACTTAGGTTCAGTCATTGAGTCCCTTTAGAAGCTCATCAGTTAACATGAAACTCCTTTAATATCATTTCTATGAGGAATTTTAATAGGTTACACTTCATAAAGAATTTTTAGGCTGTCAGTTTCTTTTATAAAGAATATTTGAAAGAGTCTTACTGTTTTACAAAAAAAAATTGCCAACCTGTTTCCAAACAAAGCAGAAAAAAGCCAGACAATTTTTAAGCCTATGATTGTTTTAAATACAAAACTTGGGAGGAAAAAAAATCCCATCAAAATATATCCTGTGGGGTAGGATTCCTGCATTCCATCCTTGCGGTTTCTTCAGTACCTTCTCAGGACTGTGCATTTTCAAGAACTCTAATCTTCAACAGCAAAGTGAAAACATTTTGAAATGAGAACTCTGCAAACTTGAGAGTGCTATCCCTCTCTTGAGAAGAAAAAATGAAAGGGAAAACTGCTTGTTTGTCTCAATAATCAGTGTAATATTAAGCAATGAGTTGAAAAGTACAGGGTTTTTTTTTTCTTTCTACATAATACAGGCAGAAATAAAAGCAATTAGCTTCAGGAAGAACAGTGGCATCTAATCCTAATAGAAAAGAAAATCACAAAACTGTCTAAACATCTAGAACTGAAATATAACCAATTCCAAGGGTTAACCTGTCCCATAATGAACCACAGCAACGAAGCATTTACTCCTACATTTTTCAGAGGGAGGGCTGACTTATCAGCTCTGAGTTAATAGCACACCTGCCAAAACACAGATTTTAGTCACTATGAAGAGAACAAAGCATGATTATGTAGCCAACATTGGCATGTCTAGGACTGATTTAACTGAAGCTATGACCCCACACATACACAAAAAAGGTTAAAGTTGGCAGGAAGCTCCAAGAAGGAAGAATACTTCTGTGGTGACATTATACAAATACGTAATTTTTCCAATTTACCATATTTAAACCATGAATTTAATATGCAGTAAGTGGGTTAAAATTTAAACATCCACTTACTTTCAGTGACTGCGTTGAGGTAGGCTCTTAGTAACATGGTCAAGCACAGTAAAAATGATGAAATGTAGTTTAAAGCCGTCAATCCAGGAATGTACATTACACCAGTTGTTATTTTTGTACTGCAAATATAGACAGCTAAGTCATTTGGTATTTGTCTGTTTGTATCTACATATAATCTGTATTTATGTCTACTTCAATGCCCTAATTTTGCTTCTAATTAACAAAACAATCCCAAAGCGCAAAAAAAAAGAAAAATCCCTGCATTTTTAGAATCATTATTACTGAAAGTCATCGAAATGAATTTCAATTCCTTAAATTTTAACAAATAATCAGAAATAAAATTCAAGGTCAGAAATTACCCTATGCTGCAACCACTCCTTGCAAATGTTTATCGTACAAGGTCAGCCTGTTTCAGAACTTGAAACACTGAATCAAGTTTAGAAGAAAGTTCATACTCAGTGGTAAGAAAACTTACAGATTGCAAACAAAAAGCCATTCTCTTCTAAGGTCAAAGAAACCACAAAACAGCATTCAACATCCAAATACAGATCAGTGATGTGTTACTTCTCTATTCTTTTGAGGTTGCAGAACATAACTTTTCCATGGAACTTTTAATATTTGCTAAGAGGGTCCAAAGACATGCCCTGTCCCTGCAGTTCCAGTGGGGATGGGGGAATAACCTGTAACTGAAAACTCAGTTATATCTCAATTTCTTCTAATGCCTGGAATGCCCACCAATGTCTAAATCCCAAACACACTTCGCAGTCTGTTTATTTAAGTACAATACCTCATTCCACAAGTGTTATGGTCAGCAGTTAAACTTATATTTCACTGTTTAGGGGAATGAACAAAATTGTATAAGTATTTTAACAGCTAATGGGAGGTGTTTAGCTGTCTGTTTTTCCATTGACCTTTATGCAAATGGAAATTTTCAGAGGCAGGAAGGTATGTGAATGTATCCTTAGGGTACCAGCTTTAAAAATAAAAAAATAATTGAGCCAAGTAATGCTTGAAGTCTTGTCTAATATACAAATATTACAAACACTCTTATCCAAAGTCCTACACTTCAATTTATAATGCTACCCAAAACAAAACTCCTTATTATCAAAAACAGTGAGCAAACACAACATACAGACTAGAATGTGACCCCCCCACATTCTCCATGAAGAGATCACTGGAAACCTTGGTGCAAATGAAACTCCTGCAGAAAACTGCTAGGCATGAGTATAACACAAAGCAGCAAAAAAAAAAAAAACAAACAAAAAAAACCCCAATCTTCCAACAGTTGTAAACCAGATAACTTGGTGTTTTACAATGACAGAACAAAGACGGAGAGAAGAAAGACATGAAAAACCAAGTTAGATCCAGAGAAAGATCAAAGTAATATTATTCTTAACTTAATAATCCTACCTGTTAGAGATGCAGTCTCAACACCAAATAAGAATCAACTCTCTACAGTTGTCAGACGGACATAGTTGGGGAAACATTAAAATAAAAGTCTGCATTAAAAATGAGTTATAAATAGGGGTATTAAAAGTTCATGGGGTTTTAATTAATCTAATTACATATAGCTAGTGTTTCAGCCTAGAGTCTTGTTTTCAGCATTAAGCACTACATGTAAATATAATTCAGCATTGTTAAGTTTGAGGGACTTTGTTCTAAATTAATGAGCATTTTTTTCCACCTGTTAATGTCCAGACTCGAGACACAGAAAAACATCAAACAGAAGCAAATTTAGAAGACAGTAATTGAGGTGAAATAAATGGCTACTGCAGTTGAGTCTTCATCTACAAATAAAATATCTGTTGGATGTTATTCCTCCTCTGTAAGCTTAGACTGTACAAATATTGTGTTACAGAGCAGTAGTTCACAAAATTTCACTTGATGGATATTGTATTAAAATCATAAGGTTCCTGAATATTATTTTTAAATGCTGAAACATCCTTCAACTGGAAATTAGGTCTCTACAACATTTTAACACTATAGTTATTAACACTTTAGTTATTTCTATGGTAGATTGAGACAACCGCAGCACCCAGTTACTCAAAATTGTTGTCTCTTGAATTCCAGCATCTTTCTGAACACAAAATATACACCACATTTATATGCAACAAGTAAATATACCAAGTGAATATTAAAACAGGTGTAACACATAGCATTGCCTTTGATGAACCAGAAAAAGATAATACTCTAGCTCAAGGCTGCTAAGCATTTGCTGCTCCAAGAGAATCCAGCAAACCTTCAGGGCCTCTCAAAAAATAGAATCCCTATCTGCATAGTCTGAGCACACATCAAATAATGAAAAAAATTACTGGGAGCAATGTTTTACAGAACACAGAACTCTTTCATGTGACATAAGGACATTCAAAAGAAAAACTTACTGGAATTCAATGGCATGCTAACTTTAAGTAGATCATAACCTTCAAAACAGGTGTTGTTTCCCAAATTAAAGAAATTTTGCAATCCTACCAATGTTTGCATGAAGGTGGTTTGATTTTGGTTTTCTGTGGTTTTTTTTAAAGAATACTTAGCCAGCAAGGTTATAAAAACTAGTGTTCCTTTCTGCTTATACACTTCCAGATGCTTCAGGATGTATGACCAGTTCCTAATGTTGTAAGGCAGCAGCATTATCCTTACAGCAAAGCACAAGGCAGGGCTACTGCCTCTCAGAGATGGGATAGGAATCTGGTACACCTGGCACAGTTTCTAGCTTTATGCCATTTTAAGTAATTAAGAACAGTGTAAAGCATTTAAGTACCGTGACTGCCTATATGAAGACAGAATGGAAAACTACAGCATACAGATTTTAAACTGCTAAATAACTTCTGGCCCACTATTCTACCCAACTGACACTTATCAAAGTGATAACGTGTTCTCAAAGACATGGTTCCTATGGGTTTTATTAAAGTCAATTGCCTTGTGGCAGAGGAACTTCAGTTAGTTCTGCCAGAAAAAAACATCCACTCCCCTCAGACCTCAGAGACACTAGCCACCAGGAGCTTAGCAGCTAGCCAGGCAATACAAGCAGTGTCAAACCAATTACACCACATGCAGCCTGCTGCAGGAGGTGCAAGAGTCACCTTGCACTGGAGATAGGCACCTCGGGACAGCCAGGCTTAGCCCAGCAGGGACTCTGGAGACGTGGAAGCCAATATGAGAGTGTAAGTTCCACAAATGAGAGTGCCAAGAGGAGGAGACTGAGACGCAGAATACATATTCAGAGAACATCAGGTTTTTTAGTTTTGTTACAGCACAATAGGTGAGCAGTAATCGGCACAGTGCTACTGACAGAAAAAAACTCCAAGTTCCACTATCATTAGCAGGCATCTTGGAACTTTATTTTCAAAGGAAGTCACGTTGAAGCTCAAATCTACTTAAAAGCCATTTCTCTTCTCTCTCAAAACTACCAAAGACAATTGTAATAGAATTTAATTTTGAATTCTCTTGGTAACTGTACAAGATTCTGAATTTCAAACATTTAATAATAGCTGTACTCGTGACGTGAACAAGTCTTAACCTCTTCAAAACAGTTAAGAGACAAATTATGCACCTTAGTGATTTCAGAATACGTAAACTCAGTTCAGAAAATGGCAGATACGCTTAGCTCTAGTTTCTTACTCTTCCTCTCCCTGAACAGCTAGTCTAAAGTTGCTAGGTGGAGATATTAGAGAGAAAGCAGGTTTTATGAATTCTGGAAAACATCTCCATCTTATTTTAAAAGTGTTGAATAGCATCACTTGAGCAATTCTGCTGCAAATAACCTGTAAAAGTAAAGAACCAGAGATAATTCCTTCTTGCTTTTCTCAAACTCTGGGACACCTCGCCTCATCAAAAGCAACTGATTCAACAGTTCTCTCAAATACATCACACTTCCTTTTAAGGTGTTAAAATCAAAAGATTTCTATTCTCTGACTGCTTCTCATGATACTAGTTTGAAGAACATGACATTACAGTGGATTGTCCTCTCGTAAGTTTGATTCCTTCAGATTCCAAGTAGTTCTCATTAGCATTGTCACTTCCATGGTCTTATTCAACAATCCTTGAAACTCAAGCTGACCTTGACAATTTCAAAAAGCAATATATAAACGCCCTTCACAGAGCTGAGGGCTGCAAAGGACCCTGGATTGTTGGAAGAGCTGGTGAAAGCCACAGCAAACTGAACCCTTCTGGCATATCTATCTATGACACGTGAGCACAGAGCACTTTATCAGTACTGTGTTAGTACACCTAATCTATACATAATCAACTTTGTAATCGTGGATAGGTCTATGCCATAAGCAAGATATTCTGAACCTACTGCAATGCTTCCTAGAAGTACACAAGGCTACTGCACTAGACATAAAGTGCATTTTTTAAAGGCAGAAGTAGTGCACAGTGTGAAATCAACCCCCGAATCACAAACCTCTGTCTTCTCTACACTCGACTTCATAAAGTGAAAATGTGGTATACTCTAGCTGAACATATTACTAGCTTTCTTCAGGACACAGTAATCAGGGGAGGCTGTGCTGAGCACTTACACAACCACAGGTCTTGTAACTAATGGTGTGTCCTCGCTCAGAAGCAAGAAATTTGATTCCCTCAGAGCAAAAAAGTTGCCCTTCCAAAGAGTCAGAAAAATAGCTGAGATTTGGTAAAAAGACACACATAACTATTAGTATCTAGTCTTGTAGATGAATTCCTGTCTTTTATTTCCAGTAAAACTTAAACTTTTTTCATAATCAACTGGCATGCTTAATCACGACTAAGTTCCTACCAAGAAGACAGAGTTAGGAATATTCAAGTATTTTCACAGTTTTTAAGATGTCTCCTTTTCAGTTAAGCCATCAATTAACTCAGAATTCCTTGACTAACAATGACAGTTTGAAAAAAATCAAATTTTCTTCCAAAATTTTTATTCAGATTTTAGATTAGGTAAAGCTCACCTCTTAATTTTAGATTATGTCCTTAATCTATAAAGTGTATTGAAGAACGTAAGAACTGCTTATGAGAAGTTATCCTCAAAACAGGCCACGATCTTTGTCAGAGAAACTTCTCACCACTTCAGCCACATAAGTTTTACAAAGCACCCACAGTTCGTAAATCAATATTAGAGACCATGGTTACTTACATTTCATTTTATCATACACATCTAAAACTAGAAGTGTTCTCTACACCTTCGTTTTGTCTGCTTCTGAAAAACCTGTAAATTTTAAGTTTATTTTACATGGACTCCAGAACTGAAGAAACTCTCTCTGCTGTCAACAAAACTCATGAGTTACACTTTACTTCCTTGTTCAGCCCTCACACCAAGTTTGTTAGTTTTTCTTTCCAATATGGAAAACATTTGTATACCTATTAATTTCCCTTAATATGGCAGAAACACAAACCTTTTCCCATGTCCCAAAAGGAGCTCAGTGAAACTAGAGCATTCATGAGCAAAACCACACTAGATATGCTAGCTATAGAGATCCCAAATCCATGAAATTGCATGGAGAGAAGTAACACGCTTGTCTTTGAGATGCTTGCTATTGCCTGCCAACCACAAGCCCAGACACATACCCTTTCTGGATCAAATACACTGGTAGAAGGGGCTCCCTTCCCCTGGCTGGAAAAATTAGTTCCTGACTGTTTGCTCAGGAAATAGTTTGGGAAGCATTCCTTATCACACCATGTTAAGGGCAGTCATTATTCTAATTTATTGTCAGAGGAAGAAAAAACATCCTTCTTAACAAAAATAACTAAGCTAGCACAAAACTGATACATTTGTATACTACCTAGAGCTGCTTAAGGGAGAGCACTGAACCACCACCACCAGCAGTGCCCGGAAAGCAGTGAGGAGCAGGTGAGGAATGGGTGCTGCCAGACCCCTGTCTAGAGCCACAGCCACTGCAGAACTGTTACTATCCACGCCAGCAAGTCGCTCAGTCAACCCTGGCAGCATTCTGCTCCCACTGTGCAAGACTGCAAAAGACTACAGAAAAAGAATGAAGGGAAATCTTTGATGAATGGATGAGTTACCAGAACAAGGGATACTGCCATGACTTGCAGTCATTTTAAATTCATGTTGTTGAACAGTATATTGTACCACCAGTGCACCACTGTCTTCTAACATTATCATTTAGCTGGATGATCAAGAGACATAATTATGTTTAGCACATTCAATACTGTCTTCAAGCTTTGTTAAGGTTAAGAAATACAGGTGAGAGATCTAACTAGCTCAAGGTAAGTGCATCTGCAACAGGAGTTAGTAAAGAAAGCAGTGAATAGGCACATATGCTGAGGTTATAATCAGAAATATATTTTTGAAATGCTCTGCCATTACCCATGTACAAAAAGATTATAATGGCAATCAGTTCTCAGCAGTACCCAACTCAGCTCCCAGTGTTATGCTAAACCACAGGGTTATGAATTTATTTCAGACACAAACTTTGGCACTGACACTTAACAGGCTGCTAGCATGCAGCAGCCCACTACTCTGTCTAAGGAGAGCCACTAAATACTCAAGGTGCAGCAGCTCACTCCGAACACAGCAGCAAACTAAACGGGCACCAGCTGCCTACAGACCACTTGCTAAAAATTAAGGTGCTGGCCATGACGCTAAAGGTCCAAGAGTTCATCGTCTGTGCTACAAACAGAACCACAAACACAGCTGAGCTAGGTCCTTTCTTTATCAAACAAATAGTGAAAGTATTCTCAGAACAGTCAGTCCCATGACTGAGCCTTGTCTTAACAGCCCATGCATGGCGACCTTCAAGACACACAGCCTCTTAAAGAAAGTGCTTCAAACTTGAATGAAGCTTTTTTATTTCTACTGGACTACTTAAGGACTCCTAACTGGAAAAAAAAGACTAACACATTGCTGCACTTTTGGCACACTCAGAACAAAAAGGAAATAGTTGAGATGGCTTCAGGTATTTATGGAAACACACAGATTTCCACTTTCAGGTCATCAGTTCAAAACACAACTATAACGGCAAGTCATAAATACTCTATTCTAGTAAGCCAGCCTTCCAAATGCACAGTGGCCAAAATCTTAGAAGCTTCTGTATTGTCAGATGGACCAAGGAGCCATTAAGCATGAATTGAGCAACTCCCTCATTCTTGCAGGTGCATTTGGCCATGCCAAGGGATGAAAGCAAATCTGGCATCTGAACAACAGTTTCTACTGGTTTTAAGGTACTTGTCTCTTTCACCTCAATGTTTGCTAAGTGGGTAAATTTTAGCAATGTTAAATGCATGCAGCGAAAACCAGAAACACATACGATTGCTAGGCAGTGAAACAGAAGCGATACCTTTTTTGAATCTTTTCTTTACAAGGTGCTTGATTCCTTGGGTGAGTTTTAAAAGCTAAGACCACACAACGCATCAGAGTGAAAACAGCCTTGTGGATTTGCAATTGTGACTGCGCGCAGGATTTTATCCCGCTTTAAGTGAGCTCCCCTCCGAGAGGGCAGGTTAGGGTAACCCCCGGCTCCCCCCGACCTTTCCACGAGCCCGTAGCCAGCTCACAGCCCGGCAAACCAACCTGCCGCTGGCCCAAGCTTCTGGCACTGGGTGCCCGAGTTGCGACACCCATCCCCCGGTGGAACAGGTCTCCCGGACGGAGCCCGTCCAGGCCCCGCCGCCCGCCCCCGCACCGCGGCCACGGCCAACGCCGCCACGCCGGGACCTCCCCGGCCCCAGCGGCCTGAGCCAGGGACATCCCCCGCCGTCGCCTCCGCCGCCGCGGCGGTCCGAAGGTCTCTCGTCACCTCCCCCCGCGCCCCGCCCGGGACTCACTGTTGCTCGACTTGAGGTCCCTGTGCAGGATGGGGACGATGGCCTCGTCGTGCAGGTAGAGCATGCCGCGGGCGATCTGCACTGCCCAGTTCACCAGGATGTGCGGGGGGATGCGGCGGCCCCCGCGGGCGGCCGCGGCCCCCGGGGCGGCGGCCAGGGCCCTGTTGAGGGATCCGCCGCGAGCGAACTCCATGACGAGGCAGAGGTTGGGCTCCCGCAGGCAGACCCCGTGCAGGGCGATGATGTTGGGGTGCCGCAGCATGGAGAAGAGCTTGGCCTCCTGCCGCACGCTCTCCGCCGTGGCCGTGATGTCCTCGTCGGGGTCCTGCCGCGCCGCCTTCACGGCCACCTCGCGGCCCCGCCAGGTGGCCCGGTACACCTTCCCGAAGCCCCCCACGCCGATGATCTCCTGCAGCTCCAGGTGCTGGAAGTCGATCTCCGTTAGGCTCCCCGCGGGGTCCCCCCGCCCGCCGCCTCCCGCCGCCGCTCCGCCGCGGGGCTTGCGGGTCACGTAGTTGGCCGGGAAGATGCCGAGGCGGTGGCGGATCTTCCCCGCCCACCAGCCGTCGTCGCCGGACACCGCCGCGTCCTGCGACAGCACCTCCACCACGTCCCCTCGCCGCAGGCTCAGCTCATCCTCGCCGCTCGCCTCGTAGTCGTACAGCGCCGTCCACAGCGGGCACGGACCCCCG
>VZTF01004189.1:65992-79090 GCA_013397755.1 Cnemophilus loriae | reverse complement strand
TACAAAAATACCTTGCAATGTTGATCTCTATATTAACAAGGCACTTAGACCCTGTCCTACAGGTCCATGCGCCTCTAAGGGTACTTTATGTACCTTCGATGAGTTTAAGGTGACTGTGCTGGCTGTGGAAACATCCATGCTGGCTGATCCTCGTGTAGTCCCGACGAGTTGGTCACATAAACTTGTGCTGGTCGCTCTCCCTGGGAAAATGCTTGTGTTTGCGAGAGATTCCCTGTCGTGCTCGTCCTCTCGTTTCCTGGCTCCCTGATAGGATATCCATTTGCATGGAACTTAGATTTGCATTGCTTAGTATAATGTCCTGGTTTTCTGCATCTCTTGCAGTTTTCTGTGGGGCTCTTTGGTGACCGATTTTTGTGGGGACACCTGGGTGTTCTGTCATCTCGTTGTCTGCAGTCATGACAAGGATGTGTAACCTTGACTGCAGCTGCAAGGGATTCTGCCAGCATGGACACTTTGTGGTAAGTGGTTCCCACTTCGGCACAGGCAGTTACCATCTCTTCTAAAGTACGGTTCTCTTTTGGCAAAATACCTATGGCCCTTTTACAGTCCTCATTCGCGTTGTCTCTGGCCAATTGCAGTAATAGTTGTGTCTTTGCTGGGATATCTATAATCTGCTTGTCCATTGCATCCCACAAGTGTTCTATGAATTGCAGATAAGGCTCCTTGGGCATCTGCATTATTGTGGCATACCTCTGCGTAGGTTCAGAGAGGTGTGCTACCTTCAGGAGCACCTACATCCTCGTATCTCCAGCCTGAGCTAGGATTACAGGATGCAGACAAGCCTGCAATTGAGGATTATCCACAGGAGGCAGTCCCATCAGCTGAGCCACACCTGCTCCACTTCAAGGCTCAGTTTCTGGCAGCTGAAGATTGGTCAGGGCACTGCTTTTGGCAAGATGCCCCCATGTAGACTCAAACATCAGATATTGATCTGGAGAACAAATCAACTTTGCTATCTGTTTTACATCAAAGGGAATCAGCTCTTCTGCAGCCAAGCAAGAAAACATCTTGGCAATGGCCGGGGAAGCCAGGCCGTATTTTGCAGACAGCTTGCGTAGGTCTGAGAGCACTTGCCAGTTAAAGGGCGAATGTTGATCAGGCACCTGACCTCCGCCTCTGATAACAGGAAACGCCTCAATCATTCCCTCAGAATCTAATTCATTATTCACAATAGGAGATTGCATGGGTCCAGAAATACATTCTGCCATGTCAAGGTCTCCGTTAGCAATTGCCAGTATTTTCGTACGTTTCCAAAAGCTTCGTGGGTCATAAGCAGACACAGTCACAGATACAGGTTGCACAGTAAGTACGTCTTCCAGAGGACGGGCAGGTGGGCTGCAGGAAGGCTGCCCCATGTGTGGTTCGCACAAGTCTCGGACACTGGGGGACTCCCTGCGCCACTCCGGTCGACCGAGCGTGGCGGGCGGCACGCGGCCGCTCGCGCCTGCCTGTTACGGAGCCGCTCCGCCACTTCCGGGTTGTGCCGCCGCGGGCGCCAATCCGTTCGGGGGTTGCGCTGACGTCAGCCCGCCCGGGAACTGGCCCGGCGGTAACGGGCAGAAGCGTGCCCGGCCAATGCACGGACGGCGCGGCGCTCGACGGGCAAGTTCCGAGCGGGGCTGGCTGCATTTTTGTATCGGGAAATGGCGGCATGGCCGTATCCATGACGTTAGGAGCGGGGGAAGCCACGGGCATGGGGTCCTCCTCGCTATCTTCCCACCCGTCCTCAGGCAAAGGTGAATGAATGAGATCTATAGAAGCGCGGGGCAGCAGGATGGCGGCGGCGGCGCCGCTGCTGCCGCTGGCGGCAGAGCCTGGGCTCGGGCAGGCGGGCGCGGGGCGGGTGGAGCAGCGAGCGCAGGGCTTGCAAACGTGTACAAGGTCGGCGGTTTCCGCAGTGTGCGCCGATGCGGAGGGGGCGAGGGCGGCGGCTCCGGGAGCCCCGCGGTGCAGGCCGGCGGCGGAGTCACCCGCCCCGTCCGTCAGTCCCTCCACCCCGCTCTGACCCTCTGCTTCAACTGTGTTCTGCTGTGCCGCATCTCTTTCCTTTTTCACCGCTTTCAAAGTGTCTAACACTGTTCTCCAAGTAGTAAGTACTGATTTTGCGGTTTCATCACCGCGGGAGGCATGATCGAGGATAAGTTGCCCAACTCCCTCCCAGACTTTCACACTAAAAGAATTTACTGAAGTCAGTTCCACACCTTTACTCTTAGTCCATAGTAACAGGGCTTTCGAGGTATGCTTATCATACTTAATACCACGTTTTTCTAGCATTAGTGTCCAGATATTCATTATAGCCTTCTCTTCTTGGGATATTTGTGCTCTCATTTTATCTTTTTTCACCTCAGCTACTCACCTCAAAGGGTGCAAGGTCAATCCGGATCGATGGCTTCTTTGAGCCATATTTCTGTTTCGCTGGGGGTTCCAGCCTCCGGCCGTGTTCGGCGAAATGGCCACTCGCAGGCAGCTGCCTGAAGAGCTGTTGTACCACGTCGCGTCGGGGTCACAGATGTCGCTGCTGAGACGGTTAACGGCACATGCATTGACAACTTCAGATTATGGCAAAAAGCATCTTTAATTCTATAAGGCCTCTTTTATACAGTTTCTTGGCACTCATGCTGTGTCCCCGTTGGCTTCTATGTTAACACCCCCCATATTATTGGTTGCTTGCTACTAACATCCATCTAAAACAAATCT
The DNA here is from genome assembly GCA_013397755.1 of Cnemophilus loriae. Lineage (NCBI taxonomy): Eukaryota > Metazoa > Chordata > Aves > Passeriformes > Corvidae > Cnemophilus > Cnemophilus loriae. The sequence goes on along the minus strand of VZTF01004189.1, from coordinate 76,372 downwards.
AAGCAAATAACAGCCTCCCTAGGGCAGCTGTATTTTCTACATCTGTTGTTTATGGTTCTTGCTTCTTGTTGATGCTGAGCTTTCTCACGGGTACAAGGCGAGTTCTCAAGGGTATGTAGCGACTGTGTCCAAGTTGATGTCTGTGAACCTTTCTGGCTAGCTAATGGCTTCCACACGTTCCCACCTGTCCAAAGCGTATATTAACCCACGGGATCTTATACTCTTCAGCATGTGGTGGCGTGTGGCGGCATGGTGGCGGCCACAGGGGACCCTCACCACCAAGAAGACCAGAGCAACGAGACATTGTTGGAACCCTCAGATGGGTGATATGCTTCCACCTAACCCCCGTCACCCTCTCCCCCTGTTTCTCCACCCCCCATGCACACTTCTTTCTCTATCTTTCCTTCTTTCTCTTTGTCTCTTACTATTGAATAAAAATACATCAACTTTTTGGCACCAACATCTAACCTCATTTGGTTTTAGTCTGTGTCTTGGTTTGAAAAGACAGGAGTCTGCTAAGGAAGGCAGGAGCCTCCCTTGGAAGAGAGAAATGCACCCCCCTTCCCTCCGAATTAATATAATTCTGAAATTAAGGAGCTTTTAGGCAATGGTATGAGAGAAAAAAAAGAAAATAACAGTTCTTTATTAATATAAACAACAACGGTAACCACTGACAGAGTCAGAATACAACCTGACACCCTGTTCAGGGTGGTGGTAGCAGTCCAGATGAAATGGTTCTCTGAAGCGCTGATCGGGTAGAAAGAAAAGGTCCTGGTGGTCCAGTGAAAGCTCTTGTCCTCTGGAGATCCAGTGGGCCGGAGCTACTATACAGTCCCAGAGTCCAGCTTATATTCAGGTGGGAATGCTTGGCTCCTCCCCCCTGGGTGGAGCCTCTTACAATGGGATGAGATGACTCCTGAGTCATGTGGTGGGTTCTCAATGGCCCATTAGCAGAGACAATAGGCCCCCGGATAGCAGGAGATAACAGTGCCCCAGCTGTTTCAACGGCTGTGGAGGTGGTAATAGAATAAATCTATTTTTGACCTAGGACAGTCTCGTTTTTTGGGGATATTTTGAACCTTCTTAGTTCTTTCTGGTTTATACACAGAGACCTAGCTTTCTTTGGTTTTCTGGGTTTAAACCGGATCGTAACAGAGGGTAAACTTGACACTGTGGTTCATGATGCCATTTTCAAAATAGTTGAACCTCACTGGTAAGTAGGCATTTGTTACATCTTTCATCTTTCACTTCTGGAGAAAGCTTGATAGGGTTTTATGCACTGAGACAAGAATCACCAGAAATTCTTATTCAGCAGATGATGAAATGATCTTGTTTCTTCCATTATTCTGATACAGGAGATTAGCTTTGCTATTGAAAAAAAATTATTCTTGAATGTTCTGTCTTTACATGTCAAGTTCCTTAAATCACAGAGAAGAGTTTGTGTGCATCAGAAAGCTAGAAGCATTCTTAAACTAACTATCATTAACCCATAGTTTTACTACAGTATTGGTAGCTTGCTTATTTGAGCTTCTGGTTGTAAGATATAAGTAAAAACTTACCATCAACATGTGTCAAGATAATCAGTTTCTCTGGTGAGTGTGCAGAAGCGTTTAATCTCTAAATTCTTAATGGCATTTCACTTTCCCATCTTGCAGTGAGGAAAATGTTCCTGCCTTGGAAGTAACGATTGTTTTATTTAACGTTTGTTTATAAATGATCACTGTCCATATGTTTTCTTTCTACATGCATTTTGGTTTTTAGTACATTCTTAGTGCATTTGAAAGTCTTAGCTGTCTAGGAGGGGGTAGGATAGATCATGTATGGCAGTGATACAGAGCATGCAGCTGACCCAGAGAAAGTTCGGAGCGTTTAATGACCATGTTTAAGGATCCTCCTCTATCTACTATTGCACTAAGAGCAGAGTACAAGTGAGCAAAGCCAGTTCAGCAAACTTATATTCAAGCACAGTGTAGGTCCTTACTTATTGACCAAAATCCCTGCTAAGCAGAGGAAACAGTATACTGATCTCGTGTTTTCTGTAGCCCAATGCAAATCTAAGGTGGCTATGTGACTATGAATTGTGAACTGAAATATACCTATTGTGAAGCAATACTGTTCATCTCTATCAAAGAGACATGGCAAATAGAAATCACAGAAACTATCTACTAACTTCTTTCTTTAGGGGGAGCTTTCCTGCTCATCATAATTCTATATTTATCATGTTTTGTCTATTTTTATCATGTGCTTTGTGAGCTTTTAGCTCCAATATGTGGTCATTATGGTGATAATACTTTCAAGTTCTGTCTAAAAATAATGTTAGCGTGGAGTAGCTAGACAAATGCAAACATACAAAGGTCTACAGTGTTACCTTTGGTTTTCCCTCATCATTGTGTGAGATGTAAATGTGAAGGAAGGGAAATGTAAGTGTAATTTACTTTGATTGTGTGGGAAGATGACTGGGGGTAAAAAGATAACTGTACAGAAGTTACAGGGAAAAATGCAGTTGCTATTCCCTGGATAGAACATGGTCAATATATCCAACATCCCACACACAATAAAATCTAAGGGGCCTAAAGAGACAGTAGAGCGAAGGGGAGACACCAAAGCCAGACTGTCAAAAACACTGCAGAGGAGGGAACTAGTTGGTACTTTATAGCTAATAAGCTGCACAGCAGATGCAAACCAAGGAAGATATCTTGCTGTTAAATCAGCTACCATGCCAAAATCAGTCTCCTTGGACTGATGCACGTCCCCCTCCCAAGGTAATCCCTGGTACTATCCTGAGATACCTGCCCCAGGTACAACCACCCCTCACTAAGTAAGATGTATGACTAAAGTTACTCAAGCTCCACCTAATGTAAAGAAACTGTATAAAAGTGAGTTAAGAATGGGGAGAAGTTAGAAGAAAGACTCCATCATAACTTCTGGGATCAGTCCATGGGGACACCTACTGAGTAGGAACTATACTGTGTGTATGCTGAGTGATTGTCTTGGGTTAACTTTTATTGAGGGTTAGAGCTTGTTAGTATATTGCTTTTAACTAGCATATTACTTTGAATGTATTTTTGCAGCTGGATACTAACACCAACAGTTCTTGAACTCATCACAATTTTATTGATAAAGAGTGTTGTTCTGTACACTGTTAATGTGAGTCCTCATACATTGCATGCTGGTAACTGCTGGCAGTGGGTATAGGTGTGGAGACCCAGGAGGAGGTGTCTGTATTTGGCATGTGACCCTGCACAAGTCAGTTGAACTGCCACTCCAATCTAGTGAACTGCTTGTGGAAGGAGCCCCACAATGGGATGCTGAGAGACTGGTCAAGTACAAGAGTCTTGGATTCTCTGAGCTGCCGACTAATCAAACACTAAGAGTTTGAGGAAATATCCCCTTTTCATGTGACAGAATGACATAAATTCTATTTTAGAAAGAGTTGAATGAGTAAAATCAAGTTTCAAGAAATAATTTTCTTATGTCAGCCAGCATGTGAATGAACAATGTCAATAGCAATAAATAAGCTGATTCATTATTGAAAGGTCATCATAAAGTGTCTCAAGGCAAATAATTATTTAAATACAATAGAAAACCACATCGAAGTCTCAATAAAGATAAACAGTATTTGAAAATAACCTGTGTAAATTGTCTTGGGCAGCAGAAATTGCTTACAGTGGCCATGACACCTTTAAAACGGAACTATCTTAAACAGTGTTGCTTCTGCCCCCTGTCCCGAAGCATCAGTAATTGTAAAAAACTTTAAGGAGGTAGGGAAAAATCCTCTGTAATTAGGTTTCATGAAATCCAATTGGTGTTTTGATAAACAGATAAAAACTTCCTGACAGTCCAAGGGAAAATCAGTATTCATCACCATATGGAATAATGAAGCATATTTTCATGCTGGATTTCTTATTATAGGAGACATTTTATTTGCAGCAATAATGTGGGAAAGGAAGCAAGTCCCAAATGGAATCACAGAACCTGAAGCAGAGGCAGACTGACTCTGCTAGGGAACATTTTTCAGATTTCTAGAAATTGCTTTGAAGGTCCACAGTCCACAGCAAAAAAAACCAACCAACCAAACAAAAAAAACCCGGAATTTGCAGAGTGGGTCAAGATTACCAGAGTATTAAAGCACTGCATTAATTCCTTTGATTAGCCTAATGTAGACAGCCCTTTAATAAAGTGAAATAGATTGTCAATTCAAATAAAATATACTCTGTACAGGTGATTTCCTGCACTATTTAGTTTCCTTAATTAACAAACATGAATATTATCTCTTGTCACTCTAAAGCACTTAAATCCTTTATTTCGTTCTTATTTTCAAAACTACTCTAAGAAATGAAGACAGGCGAGATAGTAAGGCTCAAGTACTGAGCTGACATGTTTGCAGTTCTAACTGTAGATTTGCTGTATGAAATGCAATCACTGATCTTCTGCTTTTCCCAGCTGTAAAACTGATGTAATCATCTGCACTGTTTTCTTTCCTTCTTCATTTGCTTCTGTTTACGCAACACTATGATAGCTTCAAGTAGGTAACTGTGGTGGTGCCAATGCACCTGTAAGATGTTACAGTGACAATTATAAATTACTTTGGTCGGTCATTGTATGGTCAGAAGGACAGGCAGAAAACGTGCACATCCGTGATGAGCTGGTGCCAGGTTTTGGCAGAATTAGACTGCTACTGGCCCGAATACAGAGATCAAAGGCTGGTTGGGAGAAGGCAGTCATTTGTGAGAGGAACCCTTGTCCTGACTCTCCTGAGTTATCTCTCATGCTTGGCAGGTCAGATGATGAATTTCTTTTCAGTGAGAAAGTTGCTTTTCTCTATTCATCATCAGAAGAATCACTGAGATGCTGCTCCTTGCTGATGTCTCTAGGATGTGACACATTGTGCCTGATTGTCTCGGTGTGGTGCTTGGCTCTTCTGGTGGCTTAATGTATTTTGAGTCTGGGATATCACTCATTCCCTCTCCTGCAAGGTGGGCTGAGGATTAGTATAAACTAATCTTCCTCACCTTCCCCTTGAATCATTTCATGGCTTCGTCTGGTGACAAAGTATGTCCATCCAGCCTGAAACCTTATGCAGCTGTTTAAAAGAAAAAGCTAATTCAAATCATTCTTGTTACTAATTGTGTAAGGCTAGTGTCAGTGTGGCAGCTGAGGGTTCTATGGGCCCTTTGCCAGTGCTGCACTTTTGGTAGCCTAACCACTCTCTGTTTTTCCTGTACCGTTGTTGGCTGTACAGTAGAGAGCTCTCTTGCCATTACTTTATCATACAGCAAAGATCAGGTGAAAGTTTCCTCCTCCCTTCCAAACTTCCACCCAAGTAAATTTGTGGGCATGATGGAATGGCCTTTTCCAACAGTGCTATAATGGATGTTAGCAGTCCCCAGCACTCAGGATTGATTATAAGGAATCATCCTATTAAATTTATCACAGCTCAGCTATAACACTTTTGCAACAGTAACTATAAAATCAATATGGAGAAAATGTTTAGATAAATCAGCAGCTGAAAGAATGATAAATAGACGTTCATTGAAACAGAAATAAACTTTAAATACACTGAATGTAAAGTGATATAGAAATAAGGAGTGTGAGCTTCAGATGAGAAATTAGTGGAAGGCAGCAACTAAAAGGACCTGGGAGTAACCGCATGTGAGGAACAGATGATGTGCTGTAACAGAGCAAGGCGAGATGCTCTGCAGATGGGTGACTAAGGGAGTACTAAATATGAGCAAGGGAGTGATTTGGCTTTTCACAGCTCAAGCGAGAATGATGATGCTGGTATATGGTGCTGAATTTTCGGTAACTTCCTTTAATGTTGTGACATAACTAATGCTCTAAAAACGGGGAAGAAGGTCTGATGCTTTTGAAGGCAGATGAAAATTCATTGTAGTGGGAAAAGGATCAGGCTGTTTAATACTTTAAGATCAAAGAAGAGAGGAAAGGAGAAGTGAAATGTGACGAAAATACATAGAAATCAAACAGAAAAAGAATAAAAACTGAACAGCCACACACTGTTCACCAGACTAGTGGTACCCAGCAGCTGGAAGCTGAAGTCTGACAAGTTCATCTTGGAATTGGATCTTTTTGTTGTTTTCCCCCCACCCGCTCTCCATTGTAATGTCGTGGTCAAACAATGGACCTAATTACCAGGCAAGCTGTAATTCTTTCCATAATATGACTGTTGTTTTAAGTCAAAATGATCTGTGTTCCAGGAAGAGGAAGTTTTGCAAATGCACTTTAGTGGATTCAGTGCAGGAGCAACTGTGTGAAAGACTAAAGCCTTTGGTCTTACAGGAGCTCAGGGTAATGAACTCTCAATTCTCTCTCAATTCTCAAATCTCTCAAATCTCTTCCCAATCTGTCTGGTGTTTGGGGCCTGTATGACCTTTTCTGTCAAGTCTGCTCTCTGCCCTGCCCCACACAACTCGTGGTTCAGGTGGGTTTTAGAGTACAAGCTGATCAAAGTAATCAATCAAGTCTATCTAACTGTATCAATTGTTTTTTGTCACTAGCCTTTTGCTTGTAGTGACTGGAATGATAAAACTAACTATATATATTTTCTGTTTCTCTATTTATTTGAGAGGACAACACATTATACTCCTGATTAAAGAGTACTACCCTGCTTACTATGGTGCATAATAACTTCATGAAGTAGTTCCTACTTGTGTTTTTGCCCAGTTTGCATGCACGTAGACGCACACATGTGTGTATACGTATTAAAAATACGTATGTAAAAATATAGATGTGAAAACAGGAAGATGCTTAAAAAAAACCCAAACAAAATAAATACAGATAGACTGTAGGGGGAAGAGCAAATAGTATATCTCTTACCTCACTTTTAACCTGACTGCAAACTAACAATATTTTCTACAGATTGAAAGCATTGCTATGGCTGCCACTTCTCTCAGTGATACAGTTTTTGAATTCCTGCTGTTTTGTGCTCTGCTCTAGGACGCCTTATGTTCCTCTGAACACCAGATGCTGGCCATTTAATCCTTTAAACCAAGCTTTGAGTGAGGCATGTGGGAAATATGAAAGTCACTATTTCAGTTGTTTTTATGCACCTGTGATCCCTTTCACTGTTGTCCTCCCAATTTTGGTATTACATATTTATCTCAAAGCAAAATTCATATTAAACCAACAAGTTTCAAGGACAGTAGTGAATTTTATTTTTATTACTGGGCAATGCTTTATGTGTTCACTCAGAGCTTTTTTGAACTGATCAGTGGCCATGAGCCTGGCGTTGTAGACTAGATCCTTGGCTAGACTTTCACACTTACTCATCATTGAGGTAAATTCAACCACAAAGCTTTGTAGTAGCTGAGGATCCAATCTCTCCCTAAATCAAACAATCATAGAATGGTATGGGTTGGAAGGGACTTCAAAAATCAAGCTGTCTACTGTGGGCAGGAGCACCTTTCACTATATCAGGTTGCTCAAAGCCCCATCCAACCTGGTCTTGAACACTTCCGGGGATGAGGCACCCACAGCTTGTCTGGGCAACCTGTTCTGGTACTTCATTATCCTCTGAGTAAACAATTGCTTCCTAATACATAATCTAAACCTACCCTTCTTCACTTTGAAGCCATTCTCCCTTGTCCTGTCACTGCATGCCCTTGTAAAATGTCTCTATGCCCCTCTGTCTTGTAGGCTCGTTTTAGGTACTGGAAAGCTGAAATTAAGTTATCCCAAAGCCTCTGTTCTTCAGGCTAAACAACGCCAACTCTCTCAGCTTGTCTCCATAGCAGAGGTGCTCCAGCCATCTGTGCATCTGTGTGGTCTTATCTGGCCTCGCTCCCAAGAGGTCCATGTCCTTAAGTTGTGGAACCCAGAGCTGGATGCAGTATTCCGAGTGGGTTCTCACCAGAGAGGAACAGAGTCCTCCCTGGACCTGCAGCCTAGGATGCAGTTGACTTTCTGGGCTGCAAGGTCATTTCACGTTTCCAGGTTACTTCAAGCTTCTCACCCACCAGCTTGACGTCACCCAGAGCCTGAAAAATTTTTTATGTCTGTCAGTCCAAAAATGACTGAATTGTATCAACCTGCTTATTGTTGCTCTTCTGAAGTGCTGTTGTGCATAACTTGCCGACTGCCACATACTTAAATTGAGTGGTCCAATAGTCTGGTTGATCATCAAAGTTGTTCCTGAATACCTATGGGAGGAGCTGTCCTTTCCTTGTATCCCTCCAAATTGCTTTCCTCACTGAACTATCTATTGTAATCTGTTCCACATGACAGCGGAGATGAAAACACTCTAATGGGTTTGAGGCCTTAGTCATCATGGCTGAATTTCTGATACCCTGGAGATATAGTGCAAGAAAAAAAGGCATATAATTTCTAGCTTATTGAATCTATATCACTGGTATTATGTTGCTTGTTTGGTCCTAGTTTGCTTAAGTTCGCAAAAACAGGGCATGAAAATGACATTTATTGGAAATTTGTGAACTGACTTGAAAAAATTTGAGTTCTAGCACACTGGAGCATTTTCTGGTCTGCATATAAAGCTGATAGTTTGGCGGGAATTCTGGTGTTCTCTATCCATAAAAGCTTTTCTTATGCTTATGTTTCCTACCAAAATATATATTTATAGAGAGTTTAGATACTATTAATTTGGATAGAAAACTACTGGGTTTTTTTAGTAAATAGGAAGTCGATATTTATTGAAAATCTCCTATCATTTGGTTCAGTATTTGTAAACAGCTTGCAAATACAAATGGCTGGAACTAATGGAACTCCACTTTTTCTTCAGCAATCTGCCCAGTGACAAAACATATCGTATGGAACTTAATTTTCATTTTATGCATCGCTATAGATCATTCTCAAAATACAATTTTCTGAACAAGTCCTTGAGGATCAAACCTACCAAATTCCATCACCTAACCAGAAGTAACTTTGATGACCTTACAAAGCCAGTGTATGTTGATTATAGCAGACTTTTTTTGCATTCAGATAGGGAAATAGTGACAGTGGCTTCTGGCAATAGCATAAACAAAGATTTGTCTTTTTTTTCCCCCTCATTAGCCTATTGGATTTAAATGTGACTGTTCCTGCTGTGACTATATGGCGCATGGTTCATTACTGCAAGAGGCTTTTTCTAATAGATCACATGTATGCATGTCACAGCTAACTTCATATTTGTAGGAAACTGTTATTTCTGTATGTCACATTATAAAAAATTATGTCAGGGTCTGTGTCATCCATTGTTTATAAATATTACATTGTGCTAATAACCAATCACTTTTCAGACTTGCAGATAACTTTTTTTAATTTGAGGCAATAAAAATAACTAGGTACTTCTCTACTAATTTGCACTGTGGCCAGATATATCAATTTTTCATTCCATTTGTCTGGGGTGTTTTGATTGCTTCACTTTGGCTTTGAAATTTTTCAACTTTTTTGGATGTACAGCTATTACACACTGAAGCATCAGTAAAGCCTCATAGATAGAAAGAGCTTCAGTGTCCTTAACCTGATTCCTTTTGTGCAGAAGGGTTAAATATTGATTGGTATAGCAAATAGAGCTGGGAAGACTCTAAGCACAGTGGCTCTGTGGTTAGCTGGGAGATAAGGAGGCATCCATCCCCTCATCTGTGCTGTTCAACACTTTCTTTGCATTAAGGAGTCAGTAGAGCAGCACAGAAAGCTCTGTTTCTGTGGCAAAGAATCTGATACTCAAACCAGTAGTCTATGAATCCTTTTTCTCCTTTTCTTGGCTCAATAAATATTTAATTCATCCCTGTGAATTGGTTTAGCTTTGGTAGAAAAGACTGATACCACTGCCTTTCTGACCTCAGACTGTCCTGTGTCTGGAGGTTTGAACATTTCCTGTGGTAGGTGGCAGCTGCAATAAGAGGAAGGATGGAACTGAGCTCCTCTGCCATTTATTCCGTCACTGGTTTAATGCTTGCAGTAAGAGGGACAAGAAGATAAAACACAACAGCACCACTGTCTTCTCTTTCTCTGGCACTCTTCCACCAGATACGCTTTCAGATCTGCAAGCATGTTGCAAATGCGGGTCCTGAAAAAGAAGTGTGTTCCAGAGAGCCTGGTTTGGCCAGAGCTGAACTTAGAAACCCAGACACTTCCTGTTGGACACTGTCAGGATGTGTAGCTCTTGGAAACACTTTAAGCAGAATTTTACCTGCATGAAGACTCTTAATATGGAAAATTTAGGTCTTGTGAATTTTTAACTGACTCTGCAATTGAGAAGTAGCTGAGGGGGAACATCTCTGTGGGTTCAGTTTGGGTGTTTGAACCTCATTTCTCTGCTAAGAGAGCTCCTATCTCTGCCTGCTCTAGAGGGAAGAGGAAAATGAGACAGCAGTGTCGAGACTGGCTTTGGTTCTATAGTGCACAACAAACTGGACTCTAGTTTGG
>VZTF01004189.1:48232-65943 GCA_013397755.1 Cnemophilus loriae | reverse complement strand
GTGTATACTAAAATAACTGTGTACTCCTTTAGTAGCTATAGTTAAATGTGGTTTTAATCTATTTGCAATTTTCTTAGCTGTGGGAGGAGAGATTTTATTAAAGCTTCAGATTTGGGATGGAAGTCAGCCTGAACTTAGTTGTTAATTGACCAGGGAGGGATGAAACAAGTTTGTATGGGCTGAAGTCACTTTGGAGGGAAGACTAAAAGCAGATGCTGTATATGAAGCAAGGACTTAGGAAAAATGTCTTCGCTTGAAACATTGGTTAAGCATTGGAACAAGCCCCCTAGGGAAGTGGTGGAGTCACCATCCCTAGAATTGTTCAAAAAACAAGTAGATGTGGCACTTCGTTGTATGGTTTAGTGGGTATGGTGGTATTTGGTTGAAGGTTGGACTTGATGATCTTGGAGGTCTTTTACAGCCTTAGTGATCTGTGATTCTATAGCTTCAGAAAGGCTCTTTAGTTGCAACACAGAGATGGGTCCAGTGTGTACAAACAGTGAAGAAATATTCTTGCTTTTCCTGTACAGCTTGAACAAAACCTTCACAAAGTCAGAAGGGTAGGGTCAGACAGGAGGATCCAGAAAGGATAAACTGGAACTTTGCTGAGCAGGAATTCCCCTTAGATTTCCTTTTACTTCCTTAGTGTTAGTGCCTCACACTGTTGTGTAGTATGCATTATCTTGGCAAAACCCATTTCTCTTGGTGTGAATAATATTCAGGATGCTATCATTCAGTATTTGTTTTGTAACAGCATCACTTTCAAAGCTCAGAGAGGTAATAATTTTTAGTTTTCTCATATGGGGGAAGGACCAATTCTGCTTTTGTAGCTGTAAATTTAGAGGATGTAACACATCTACTTATACTCATTTGGCATATCAAGCAGAGGAATTATTGGAAAATATTCATACTAAACACAGATCTTGTTGTGATCATTTCATTAAATGCTTGTACATTTCCTTTTTAGATAGGGGTACTGAGCTGAATTATCTATTTTATGATAACAGCTATCAAACAGATAGGCAGATGCTGTTTATGTATACAAGAAAAGGCTTGAAAATATAAAAAATAAAAAGGAATTCATTCTCTGAGACGTTTTTCATTTCTAGTTAGATTTCGTATCAAACTGATTGGGGTATGATGAGTTATTTGTATCTTATGAAAAATTAATATGAATTAATGCATTACATGTGGTACATGTGAACTGTAGAGAAGGGAAATATAACCTTGCTCTGTAGCAAAGTGCTATTTGGAAATTTAGAGTGCCAGCTATCTAATCGTTTCTCTACTTTATCCCACAACAGCTCATGTTTGTAACCTTCGCTACAGAAAATAATATGATGTACTCCATTCCCCTTACACTTTCCAAGGCTAGTGTGAGACAGCAGAAGCCAAGTGGGGAGGTTTTGAATAGTGTTACTGTCCTTGCTGTCCTTGCCCTCTAAATGAGAGATCATACATGAGTGAATTAATTTAGAATTACTTTTTTTTGTGATATTATTTTGCCTAATACTTCAATAACTGGTTTTAAGAGTTTTTTTCTGGGGCAATGTGGAGTGTCATGATGTTTAGTGATGCAACTGGACAAGACAGACACTAGAGAACGTGCAATATATAACTTGGATTCTGGACGATAGAGGAGAAGGCTTATCCCCAAATACTGCCACAGCTAGTCTGTATAGCTTAGATTCGTGTATGTAAGACATCTATAAAACGTGGCACCTTGTATCTCCTCATGCATGTTACCAGCTAAACACACTTCTTCGAACTGGTTTGCAGAGAGCTTTTATGCAGCAGAGAATCAGACCAGAGACATTCATTCCTGGTGTTTGCAGTGCTCTAATTTCACTCACCAAGGCAAGAAAATAAATTATACTGGAGCTTGGGAGCATAACTGTGAAACAGTGGCAAAAATATCACTGTAAATTCTTTCAAATTTGTGACATCCTTACATTTTGTATGTTGCCTTCTGTTACCAGCTCCTGGGTTGTCTTTCTGTCTCCGGTGTGATATCACATGAGTATTATGTAAAGTAATATTTTAAAAATCTTAGGTGTCATATTTTTACAGTAAACACTTATATGTATGCTTGTATCAAAACATGCATTATGTAAACATTCAGATATTTCAGTGAAGTTGTGTTGACATGATCCACATTTCCTTTCCTACAGGAGAATACTACTTGGGTCATGTGAATGTACCTAACCAGGATAGCTGAGCAAGCTTTCTCTGAAAAACATTTCATGTGTTTTGAAAAATATTATAAAATATGCATATTATAAACTGTGCAAAATTTTTGTTAAGCACACAATTCTCTGTATTTGGAGGTGATCAGGGATCTGTAATTAGTCTTTGGAATAATAGAAACTGACCAATATTTTCTTGAAACTGACCTGAAGTAAAAATGTTACTGTTTAGGTAGGTAAAATTAAGGGCTACTTAGTCGTGCAAATTCATGTATAATTAAGTGCCACAGCACTTCCTTGGAAGTCAAGAGATTTTGGAAGTAAATAATAACATAGGCTAGACTCCGTCAGCAACAAATCACAGCAAGTCACTCTTCTGTTTTCTGCAGGCTTGTGAAAGTATTCGTGACCCTTGCTGGGTCCCCAGGCTTCCTTGTATTTGATGTGCTGTATTTTTGCAGAATACAAAAATCTCTTATTTTGCTGCAGTATATTTGGGAAACATCTTTTTGACCTTCTGGAGTTTGCAAATGGCCTCTACATGTAAATGAAATGGTAATCACCAAATTGTTTATTATCTAACAAATGAGAAATTCAGTTACACCTAATAGTGGGTCAAGTCACATTTGGTGTTTAAAGCTTCCCTTTATGTGTTTGTCTATTGTAAAACAGTGTGGATTACAAAGGGGGATACTTCAGGGTTACATTAGAGGGTTTTTTGCCCTATTTGAGTTCTTTAGTTCTGAGTTTTTCATTTGTGTAATAACTCACTCCTGTGGTTTCCAGTGAACTTGGAAAAATGGCATCCCATTTTGTCTTGTTCACCAATTTGATACATTATTACAGCCACAAAGAGATACAGTTCTGTCAAAATCTGCTTTGCCCTACAAAAAGTGATCCTGACCCAGAGATACTAGAGTCATATAAAGATTTTGAAACAGGCTGCAGCGCATTTATCTCTTTAGCTTGGCTCAGAAAGAGCACACAGTTTTCCAGCATTTTCTCCTTTCTCTTTTTACGGATTGCATCTGAAAGAGTTCATGTGCCTAACCAAATCTCACCTGCAGATAAATGACACTGTTCCTGTTTCATTTGGATTAGCTTATATTGATTGGCTGGGAATTTTGGTGCATTCGATTGCAATTACAGGTTTTTTCTATAGAACAGGAATAACAGACAACTGACGGGATGAGATAGTGAAATAAACTGTACAGATTAATAATATCTATTAAATCAGTTCTTAATAAACTTTTTTTTCTCAGAAATTTTTATCGAATGAAAATACTGAAATGAATGCTAATGTTTGTGTTATTGTGTGGACTCCTAAATTTACTGATCTCTAAACTAACACCACAACTGATTTTCATAGTGGAGGATCATCCAAGGAAACAATGGCAGATTTAAGTAGAAACAACAGCTTATATGGAGACTGCTAGAATCATGAGCTCTCCAGTTCTCTTAACTTTTAAATCAAGATCTAAGGCACTTAAAAATACTAATATTATGAATTAATTCAGTGAGACATTATAGCATGTTGCAAAAAATATTTGGTGAACTTCTAAGAATTGATACCGAAATTCACCAGATAGAAACTCTCTAACACAATTTTGAGTATTAGAAAGCAGGCATTCTTTATTGCAGCGTGCTGGTCACTCGGGGGATCCTTCCTCTGATCAAGTACCCCAAGTGTCAGATAAACAGAGTTTTTATCATACGCACTGATTCCATTTTCATTGGCTATCCTCGCTCATTTGATGTGTATGTATTACTTTATTTTACATAGTTGCACCCCTTATTGGAAGTCTTAGGGTTCTTTGAGGTCTGTCTTCAACATGCAGTGTCCTTGTCAGGTGGCTGTTCCTCACCCTCTGCTTTGAGTAAGCACAGTATTGTTGTTTTGCATAATTTCTGCTTTGTCAGCCTTGCAGAGCTGAGCTGGCATCCTGCTTGCATTTTGCATGACTCTGTTTGCCTAAGTTACATCCTTTATCTATCTCTCCAAGGCTGTGCTGTTCTGTACTACTTTCCTTATCAGAGTAAAATGCTGCTCTGTTCTACTGCCCTTATCAGAATCATGTGTTATACTGGGATTCAGGATATCTAATATCCTATATTTTTAAGACAGCCTGTGCTTGAACGACATAAATTAAGAAAACCCTGTGAAGGCATGTTAAGAAAATATTTACTCCTGTAAGAAGCCAGTCTGTATGAGGAGAAATGTGGCTGGATATGGGTTGGCTAATTATTAAATTGATGATTGTGCAGTTATGCCTGAACACTGTAACAACTGAAATTGCCGTAGCTATAGTTGCACAACAGTCTGTTTTATAAATAATATACTGGGATTTCTTGATGTTACATCTGTTTGCTTACTCTTTCATTACTAGGCTGTTATGCACTTATGGAAGATATGGACAATTTTTCCTAGCAAAAAAGGCTTTCTTTAAAAATGACCTCACCAGGGAATTATCAGCAAAAGTTACAGAAAAAAATTTTATTAATATTAAAATCTGTGTCTTGCCTATCTTTTTGAAACAGCATTGTGTTGTAGGAGTTGGTAAGGTTAAACTGACTTTGTTTCAAATATTTCTCCCTGCATGGTACACACATTATTTTTTTGGTTGTATTGTAAGTTCTGATTTTTAATAAATATGAAAAAGTGGAATTTTTGGGTTTTTATTCACACGCCACAAGGATTTCATTTATGCAGCAGTATGGCTTTCAGTGAGAATGGATTTCTTCAGCTATTACTGCAAGCTTACCACTTTCTGGTCTGACTTTGTTCCTCAGAGGAACAGGTAACATCAGGTTTTAGTCTTTGGAAGGACAGTCAAGAAGAGGAGGGTACGTTTATTCACATGCATTATTCAAACCAGAAAAGAACAATTGCAACCCAAGTCATCTATGTCCTGAACCATTACTGTGTTCAGATACATTCAGAAGTAAAGTATTTTGTTTGTAGAGTGCTGTCTATTCGCTACTGTTGCAGTACCAGAAGTAGTGATCAGCTGGCTCAAGGGAAAAGAAGAAATTAAGTGGGGAACAAGAAGGCTGTATTGTCAGGCAGATGCTTTTAATTTTTTTTTTTTTTAAACGAGACTCAGCAGTGTGTCTGGAATGTAAATGCCGTGACAATAGCAGGAACTGCTTTGAGATGTCTACAGTGATGTTCAGAAACCTGTTCTTAGGTGAAAACATCTTCCTTCTGTGCTTGTTACCTAGGATTAGGGCAGTAGTATATGAACCAGCAGGATGACTGTTACCTAAAATTCTGGTTCAGCTGATCACATCTGAGTGGGGTATGAATGTTTTCAGATCTTGTTTTATGAAAAACCCTGAAATACAATTAATGGCCATTCCTAGAGGAGAGGCTTAGGCTCAGAACAAGTTAGAGTGATGTACAGACACCTATTTCTGTAAGTGGATGAGGATAAAATATACCTAGGTATTTTGTGCACTTTTAAATTTTCTAATTTGTAAGACACTTAAGGCAGTTCTCTGTAAATACCAGTTATCTCCTGACGTGTTGGGTGCATAGCTGCAATAGAGGTGGGGCTGGGAACCCTTACCATTGCCTTTAACAGTATGGGATTAAAACCAACCTGTGATTTCTGAAAAAGGGCGTGGGATACTTTCTCAGCCCCAGTGTTTTTTTGTAGTTCATCGGATCTGTATTTTTTTGCTTGAATTTGCTAAACAGCGTTACTAGGTTTAATTTAACACAATGACATCTTTCTTGTACTCTGGGTTTGTTTTGTTTGTTTCATGTTTTAGTGAAATAGCACAAGGTTTCCCCAAGTGCTGAATTGGAGGAGTGACATTAGTAATGATGTTGAAATTGGTTATTTATGAAAAGAAAGTATTTGAGTTTGAAGATTCAGCTGTAATGGATACCCTGGGAACTTTAGTATCATTTGTCTAAATCACTGAAGGTGCATATATTTTGTTACTAAAATTGTTAGAGCTGTAGGAACCCAAGTGAAGAAAGCTGTATTTCAGATAAATGTGTAAAAAACGTTGTATGCATAAGCATATTCTTGGGATTTGAAAGCTGTGCCAAAAACCCAAGACTGACAAACATGCTGCTTTATAACCCTGATAGAAGAGCTGAGGTGGGACTCATTTTCCTTTGCGCTCTTGCAGTTCTCCTCCTGGTTTGCATAAGTTTTGTAGTGCATCAATATTGCCATTCTCTTACAGATGATGTATATGAATGAGAGAAGCAATATCAGATATGGTTGCAAAATACAAAACTTTTTGAAGTCAAACGTAAAAAAAAGTCAGTAAAAGCTCTTTCTCCATCTATTACTCAGCATATCAAAATATACTACCTCATTGTACGAAACTCTCCATTTAATCAAGTTTCTATGTCCAGTGGAATTTTTAAGATAATCTGTAAAAAAGCAGACTGTGGTGAATAGATACATAGGAGCCTAGCATATTGCTGCTTGAATCTCAGGGAGTCTTAATAGTGTTGTTCCACAGCTACTTTCAAATCACATGGGAGGTGTAGGTGTATTACTGACTCTATGTACCTTCCTTAAATAAAGGGAGAACTCTTCCCATCCCAGCACTGAGACAGGTTTTGTGGCACATTTTCTGCATTGCTATTCTTTTTCTGATAAAGCATGACTTTGGGAGGCTGGAGTATAAAATTTACTATGCTCTAAGTAAATTTTGTTCGACATACTTTGCAAGCATACATCTGGACTATATAGCTTAGGCAAAGCACTCTAATCTCTGCTGACCAGTTGTGCTTATAGCAGGAAGTCTAGGTTCTGGGAGTATTTTAGTTTTCATAGAAAAAGGAGGAAATGTGTTAAAAGTCCTTCTGAATAACATCCAATAATGAACTGAGTGGAACAAATGCAGAAGAATGTGTACAAGCAGCATTTGCCACCATCCTCTGGTGACTCAGCTTGGTACAATATCACTTGTGGGAAAAAATGAGTTTAGTGCATGTGTCTGCTCCTTTATCATTGAGTTTTGGCACAAGGCATCAAAAGGAGGGAAATAAGAGAAAATAAAACTGTCTTTAGTCAGTTCCCTTCTGCACTCTGATTTGCAACTGTTGGTGAGATTACCTATGGTATATGGTGAGAAAGGGCCTGCCTTCCTAATTATTTTTCTCTACTCTTTTTTCATTAATGGTTTTAATTAACTTTAGGCACAAGAAGAACAGACGTGAAAAAAGAAACTATTCTAAGCAAAAATAGTCATTTATTTAGACCCTAGAAGAATGTAGGAGTTGGCCTCTTTGCCCTCTCCCTACACTCACAGAATCTTTTGCATGGCAGGCATTCTATATAAGGCCAGTACAGAAGGCAGAAATAATTTTTCTTGTTGCTTAGCTGCAAGCTGTCACAGCTAATCAATATGAAGAAACCTTAAACAAACTAGCCCAAATATAAGGGAAGAATTGTCAATATTTTCATATAATCAAAACCAACCAAAGCGATTGGGTTTTGTGATGGCAGAGGATGGAATCTCTTATCAGGATCAGAAAAGATAGTTTTCCTGCCTTCCAGTGTAATCTAGGAACTATCATGTCCTGTTTCATACATTACGGTTATTGTAAGAGCTTATGTAGACTTCTTCCCTGTATGTTATATGAAAACAGTATAATGTGGAGTTCCTCACATGAAGATCTTCCTGGTAAGTTTGTTATGTGAATGGCTTTGAATGAAAAATAACCAAAATTTTACTGCAAAATTAAACATAATTCCAAAAAGCACATTTTTTAAGAGAACAGAAGTACATGAATCATTCCAGCAATTTAGCTGTTACTGCGGAGATTTGTTTTTCTTGCAGTTTTGTCCTGGGTACCTGGATCTCAGTCTCAGAATCATAATCATAGAATGGTTTGGGTTGGAAGTGATCTTAAAGATTATCTAGTTCCAACACTCCTGACATGGGCAGGAACACCTTTCACTAGACCAGGTTGCTCAGAGCTCCATCCAGCCTTGCCTTGAACACTTCCAGGGATGGGCCATCCACGATTTTTCTGGGCAACCTGTTCCAGTGGCTCACCCCCCTCACAGCAAAGATCTTCCTCCTGGTGTCTAATCTAAATCTACTCTCTTTCAGTTTGCATTCATTCCTCCTTTTCCTGTCACTACAGACTCTTACAAAAAGTCTCTCTCCATCTTCCTTTCAGGTGCTGGAAGGCCACAATTAGGTCATGCTAAAGCCTTCTCTCTTCCAGGCTGAACAATCCCTATTCTCTCAGCCTTTCCTCATAGGAGAGGTTCTCTATCCCTTTGATTAACGTGGTGTCTCTCCTCTATACTCACTCCAACAGCTCCATGTCCCTCCTGTGCTGGGGCCCCAGGGCTGGATGCAGCACTGCAGGTGGGATCTCACCAGAGAAGAGGGGTGGAATTCCCTCCCTCGGCCTGCTGCCCACACTGCTTTGGATGCAGACCAGGACATGGTTGAGTCCTATGTAAGAATTTTTTAATTCATTTTCTCGTTTAATTGAAAACCAATGAGACTATCTCATTGGTTGTACAAGGTAAATTTGGTATTATTTATGTATTTATTTTGAAAATGGCTCTCCCTCAGCAGCAGTAGTTATTCTTAGAGTCCCGCCAGGGGTTGGTGCCCTGGGAGTGGGTGCCTCTGGGCAGCCTGAAGGGTCACTTGTTCATAACAGAATTGTTCAGATTTTTGCAGTAAAATCCTGAGACGCGAAGGAGTCTGTGTCTGGGATCATGCAGCAAGTAATGAGAGATGAGAGCAGAATAAAGACCAGGCTTTCAGGCATGTGTTTTAACTACTAAATCGCTTCTCCTGCAGGAAGCCAAGGAAGGTGTGGCCTTTCCATTTGGTACTGAATCTGTATTCTCCCTGGCATCCCTGCTTCCATATAGCTTTATAGGTCATACCTTCAGCATTCATACTCCTCCATACTCCTGCCACTTTTATCCTGTTCTTCCATGTCTTAACTGGGGTCTTTTCCTTTGCAGTATCCAGTACCACTCAGTACTCTCTGCCTGTAGTGATGCAAGGGGATGCTTGGCCTTTCTTTGAACCCTATGCTGGCTCCATAGTCATAGAGATGTTTCTTTCCTGTCTGTTGTAGGTGTTCATAACTCTCATATTCTCTCTCTCACAGTGATACAAGACTCATCGGAAGCTTCCTTGAATTCTCACATATATATCATATCTCTTATCATGTAAAAATTCAAGTCCCTTCTGATCAGCTACTCTGCTGAATACTTATGAGGCTACAAAAATTTGGCAAGAATCTAAACAGATAATTTTTGGTTTGGTTCTTTTGTGTGTCTAAAATTTATCTTATTAGGTCCACTATTTTTCTCTACCCTGTTCTTCCCCTTTATCTCTTTCTCTGTCTTTGCGACTTCTAAGCTTATTATTTTTTAGCTCCTGCCCATGGTGGTCTTTCCGAGCCTCCTTTCATTTGGAAGCAGCAATTCCTTCCAGTCAAATTACACTGAGAATAAAACCAACTCCTGAGACTTTTTGATAAGATAAAGATTCAGCAATTGACAGGCTGTCTTAATGTATAGCTCAAGAGTGAATGTAATATACCGTAAGTACCACTGGAACTTCATTTTTTTCTCAATGCAGTGGTGAGAAGAGATGTGCTATAACTCAGGCTGAAGCTAAAAACATGAAGTGTGTGGATGAATTTTTTTAAAATATTCGTCTTTTCTTTGAAACAGTATGCACGGAGCCCCAGACTGACTGTAACTGATCTTCTAGCCCTTGTTTCCAGGTAACTTGAACGCTCCTAGTCTGGATTCTTTAAACTGGAGCTCTTAATGCTCCTCCTGTATTACAGGTAGTGCATTTTCCTTGTCTGCGTGAGATGCTCTTTAAGTCCAGCCTTCTACTCTGCGCTTCAGCTGGTCTATGTGGTGTGGTGGGTTTTTTTCTCCTGCTGTCTGTAGCTTTAAAAAGATCAAATGATTCTGCAATTATTCATTCTTTTACGTTATTAATTATTTTAGAAGGTTAATGTAAACACAGTGTGCATTTGTCTCTGTATCTTTTTTCTGTATGTATATATAAAATACCATATGTAGAAGAGATGTAAGTCAAGCACCTCAACTGTTTGCTTTCCATCCTCACACTACAGTTCCTGCAGGAATGCTTGCTTGGTTAAGTGTCACCAGGGCATCCCATGGATCTCTAGTTGCTTGCTCTTTGGAAACTAGTGGACATTGTTGCAGTTGTCTCTTTAAATCAAGCATTGACTATATGCTATTGTGTGGTTAACAGCCAAGTGCTAAAATTCACTAGTAGCTTACAAAAAAGGGAATTATCACAAGACTGAATGCCTAGTCAAGCACAAATCATCTAACTTAGAGAGACGTGGAGTTGATGGATGGACTCCATGGAGTCCATCATGCTCAGTGGATAAAGAACAGGCTGGATGGCTGCACGCAAAAAGGTGTGGTCAAGAGCTCGTTGTTCATGTGGAGGCCAGTGTCTCTCAGGGCTTGGTACTGGGGCTGATACTGTTCAACATCTTTGTCAGCAGCATGGACTGTGGCATCGAGCGCAAGTTCGCTGACAACACCAAGCTTTATGATGCAGTCAACACTCTGGAGGGAAGGAATGCCATCCAGAGGGATCTGGACAGGTTAGAGAGGTGGGAACCTCATGAAGTTCAACAAAGCAAAGTGCAAGGTCCTACACCTAGGTTGTGGCAATCCCAGACACAACTACAGGTTAAGTGGAGAGTTGACTGAGAGCAGCTGTATGGAGAAAGACTTGGGGGTGATGGTTGATGAAAAACTCCACATGGCCTGGCAATGTGTGCTCGCAGTCCATAAAGCCAACTGAATCCTGGGCTGTATGAAAAGCAGGTTGAAGGAAGTGATCCTCTTCCTCTATTTTTCTCTTGTCAGACACCACCTGGAGTACTGCAACCAGCTCTGGTGTCCCCAACATAAGAAGAACATGGAACTATTGGAGCAAGTCCAGCGGAGGCCACAAAGTTGATAAAAGGACTGGAGCACCTCCCCTAGAAAGACAGGCTGAGAATGTTGGGGCTGTTCAGCCTGGAGAAGAGAAGACTGTGTGGAGAAGGGGGCCTACAAGGAAGCCAGAAAGGGGTTCTTTGTCAGGAAATGTAGTGACAGGACAAGTAGAAATGGGTAAAAACTGAAAGAAGGGAAATTTAGGCTAGATATGAGGAGGAGGTTTTTTGCTGTGAGGGTGGTGAGATACTGGAACAGGTTACCCAGAGATGTTGTGGATGCTCCATCCCTGGAAGCATTCAAGCCCAGATTGGATAAGGCCTTGAGCAACCTAGTATAGTGGGAGATGTCCCTAGAGGGACAGGAGAGGGTGGGGCTAGATGGTCTTTAAGGTCCCTTCCAACCCTTAAAACTCTATGATTCTATGAAATCAGTCTTGGTTTTGGCTTTCTTTTTAATTTTTTTTTGTGATATCCAACAAAATGACTCCTGGGCACCAGTACTCCTAGAGATAAATAACTAGCATGAAGCTTCAGCCATGAAGCTCACATGAGATAATCAAGCCCTTAATAGCCTGTGGTCCCTAATACACCTAGTGAATTTTTAGAGACATCAAAGTGGCATATTGCCTGTGGACAAAAACAGTTGAGAAGGGTTGCATTGAGGATTATGAGATCTAATATGGTTGCAGTCAGGCATATTATTTTATTTGATTTGCTACATACTTTTAGAAAATTAACGTCATCTTGCCATATCTGTTGAGCACTAAAAAGATACTCCCAATTCTTTCATATTCAATAACTTTTAGAAATCAGGACACCATAATTAGCATGTTTTGGGTATGTCTCAGTAATGACATGTCATGGCATTAACAGTTCTCTGTTTGACGTTCTGCTCTGAAGTCACTGAAGGATTGTATTTGCGCTCATTTGCATTGTAATACATTATTTACAAGGCTCACAGCGTTTCTATCTTATTCTGTAAGATTCATAAAGAGAACAAAAGTACTGTTTCAAGGATTAATTGGCAAGGGACATTCTTTCGAATAGCCTTGATATAGTTCAATATTTTCCATTTCTGCTTTTTGTTAATCTATCAAATAAGTGTTTATTAATGACTGTAATAACAACAATTTCAGTGGAATTTATTACAGTGCAAAAATTGTTGTTGTACAAGACCAGACTTATGAATACATTAAGGCACTTACTGCCATAATAAACACTAATTCTGAATGGAAAGGATACTGAAATTAAAGCTGAATGGATATTCTTTACTGATTAGATCAGTCCTTGAAAACTAAGTGATTTCCATCAAAGCTTATTTCTTCAAGGGTTAGAACAGTAAAATTTTCTGCTGATTAGAGGTAAAAGTAAATTAAAATGCCCTATTCTGAATTAGCTTCTCTCAGAATCAGACTTCATTTATTACTTTATTATATTAATATTAATTAGCTGAAATAATATTCTTCTCTAAAATTCTTCCATTTACATTATTAACTCTACAAAATAATTTCCTTCAAAGGTGTCATTGGACACCTTTAGTTAAGTTCAAATGTCTGCATGATAATGTTTGAGGTGGCCTAGGTGTGCTTGATAATGGTGGTGCTTGCAAATCATTTAGGCGCCTTGGCCCAGAATTTCTGCGCCTGCCTCTGAAACTATTTCATAAAGGACAAAAAGGCTTTTTCTAAAAGTAATTGGATATAGGCTCTGCTCAATGTTGCCAAGCAATAGGACAAGAAGCAACAGGCAGAAGATGCTGCACAGGAAGTTCTACTTGGACATGTGGAAGAACTTCTTTACTGTGTGGGTGCCTTAGCACTGGAACAGGTTGCCCAAAGAGGCTCTGGAGTGTCCCTCACTGGAGATATTCAGGAACCATCTGGACAAAATCCTTTTCCATGTGCTCTGGGATGACCTTGCTTGAGCAGGGAAGTTGGACCAGATGGAGAAAGACTTGGGGGTAATGGCTGATGAAAAACTCAACATGACCTGGCAATGTGGTCCCTTCCAACCTTATCCATTCTGTAATTTATTTAAAAAAGGAGAAAGAAGAATTACAGAAAGTTGTTTATGAGAATTTTTGCAATTATTTAATTGCATTGTTGTTTTGAAATCTGATAATACGATTTGTTCCTTTTAAAATTTTACTAAATAAATTCTGAGTTTGAAGACGAACAATGACATACTGATTAAAACTGGCCTTCCACTTGACTTTTTAATGTTTTCATCTGCTCCAGGTGAGAATTATAGCTAAATGAATCAAAAAAAAATACAGGCAAATGTTTGTTGTGCCTCTTAAGATTCCAGTGAAACTGTTTGTTCTGACATTGTTCTGTTTAAGAGCCTATGGAAACTGAAAATCCACAAATTCACTCTACAGAAAGCACGCCCTCTTCTGTAGTTTGCATATATTATGGAGATTTTATTTTTTCTCTCTTTTTTTTTTTCTTTTTAAAATGTCTGTTCAGGGCTTTTTTTGCTTTGTTTTGTTTTGTTTGGGGTTTCTTTTGCAAAAGAATGTGTTACTTAGGTGTCTGGATTGGAAGGTAACTGCTGATTGCTGTTGGATTGCTCTGGCAGCAGAGATGTTGGGCTCTGTTCTAAGCTCTTTGGAGCTCAAGCAGCTGGTTCAGCTCATCAATCAGTGATCGATTTCATTAAACATTACTAACAATATAGCTGAAATGTTGTACTTTCTTTAAAAATAAGGAAGATGATGGTTATCCTGTCTCACTACGTAGGCTTCAAATTTTCTGTCTTTTGTTTCTAATGAAGAGTGTGGCACTTTAATGTATCATCATTGCAAGACAAGTAAAAATAGGGATGTCCTACATGGCATGGGTTTTTTTAAAATATTAGTTTTTAGATCAGAAAAAGAACTTGTCATATGTGCTTTCTCCCTATGCACAGTCATGGGCACTATTTCAAATATGTTACTTAACCACTCATGATAAGAAAGACCAATACAAACCCCTTCGCCTATTTAATAAATTACAGTATATGAACTGTCATTAAACTCTAGATTTTACAAAATACGAAAGTACAAAATGAGAGTGGGTGTGTTAGTAACTGTATTTCAAGCTGAAAACTCTTAATAAAATTACTTTTGGATTTTGAGATACAATGTATTACCAAACCTTGCATTTTTGGAAAAATCTGCAATGCAAATAGGTGAATTCAGAATTCTGGAGATGTTTCAGTACACAGACTTAACTTAGGTGAACCATATTGGATTATAATAACATTTATGACAAACTGACATTAGATTCTGTTCTCTTGAAATTCTTCTTACTGAAGAGCAGCTAATGGGGAGATCCTCACAGTCACGTAATCTTTATTCGTGTTTCTTTTGAAACATACTGTGCTGAACATAAATGTCAGAGTTCTTTACTTGGAAATTACTGAAATTCAGTTAAATATGCTGTTACAGTCAGAAGAAGAACAAGATGTACTTTCCTCTTTCTGGAATCTTATCCTCTTTCTATAAAAGAGCATAGTTGGTAGAAATAAGCGAATACAATTGTCTCCTATGTTTTTAAAATAAAATTCTTAACACGATGATTAACTTCTTGCACAACAAATATAAAGTGAGTGGAACCACAGCAAATGGAAGTAGCTGGACTAGTTTCCTTGTAGTGTACAGCTGGAATGAGCTGTCTTGGTTTTTAACCAAATTTTTGCATCCCACATTTCTTTCTATTATTACTGTGAGAGAAATTAGTTGTAAGCAAACTGAAGCAGTTCACCAAAGAAAGTGTCATGATGATGAAACCCTCATGAAAGAAATAGTTCAGAACAGGTTTATAATTTTTTCTGTCTCATAGGAGTATTTTTTAGGAATAAAAGAGATGCTTTTCTGTGAGAAATTGTGGACATCTGGCATTTTCAAGAACCAAATAGTATTTTCAAGACTAGATTTCTGTCTCAGCACTATCTAAATGAAGTAATATTTTTGTAATTTTGCTGATATTTTAAATATTAATTAGGCACATATGATTCTGTTTAGACATTCTTGGAACACTGAATTACAGAAATTACAAACATTTTATAAATTGGAGCACTCTGATAGAGACAGGTCAAGGTCTGTTTCTGGCAAAATGTTGCAAAAGTATTCATGAATATTCAAAAATCACATAACTTTACTAATACTGGTGACTTTTCCACGTTCCATGTCAAATGTTCCTTTATTTCATCATTCAGTAGTCTTATTTCAAGTTTAACTTACAATGATGAGGTAAAACTAGTTATAGAAAAAGATGCTAGAGCTGTTAATATTGGAAAGCTACGAGCTTGTGGAGAAAGAGTCCTTTTTGTATTTCCAGATAATACCCTCCCTGGAGGGTATAGCTTTGAAATTACCCTACAGTAAAGAATGCCGTATAAATTCCCAAGCATAAGTAAAAGTTTTCAGTCCCGTATCTGGATTCAGGAAAAGAGGTGGAAGTACAACAGATGTGTAGTGACATTATTATTCTACTGTGCATAAAAATTATTATCTAGAACAAGGCAGCAATCCTCAAATATTTTATGGTGTCTAGTCCAGTTATAAAGACAAACCCACCAAAAGCTTTTTATAACACAGAAACGAAGATGAATTTCAAGAGATTTTTACTGAGGAAAGGAAGTAATATAATATTTTCTTTTGGTCCCTCAGTCATTAAATAGTGGGTTGTTGGGTTTTTTTACCATGAAAACACTTGTTCTTAATAAATGAAATATCACTGCTTAAGATTAAAATATAATTTAAGAAGTCCTCAGAACTAAGTATGAAGGTGAAATTGAACATAGAGTGTATACAAAATATGCAGTGCTCAGAGTTCTTTATTATTTTGGCAACTAAAGAAAATGGAGCTATTTTGGTGTCTGGTTTAAAAAAAAAACTAAAGAAAAAGGAAAAACTTTTGAGAACTGTAGGTCAATACAGCAAAAGAGCAATTTCTTCTTGTCTTGAAACTTTTTAATCTTCAAACACTTTGGCTTTATAAAGTTTTCTCACTTGGTGTAATTTGGTGAAAAGCAGCCTGATGAGAGCTGGAGCACCAGCTGGGTTGGCCTAATAAAAGCTGAAGTGCAGTTCCATTACACGGAGAGCAGCTGAGAAATTAATGTGAAGATTGCAGAGAGCATTGCTGAACACACCAGCAAGGCACTCCTGGGAGCTGCAATCAGCCACTCAGCGTTAACCTCTCTGCAGAAGGACAGGCCACGTGTTCTGCATTTAAAGATGCTAATGTTTATCTGGATGCTCCGATGTGAAAGCTTAGAGGCAGAGAAGACAGGAGATTTGGGATCACAGCCTTGTCACCATTGAAGCAACAAGATGAAGTCCAGAATCTCAAGGAGAAAGGAAATATCCCCACAAGCCCGCAGCTGTGAAGTTGCAAGAGAGCCTGGAATCTCGCTGTAGCCCTTACCAAGGGGGAATGGGTGGCATGGGAGCTGGAGGTGCGCCCATGCTGTTCTGCACTGGTCTATGCAGTCAAAGACCAAGTTTTTCCAACTATTACAGTGAGCCGTGTGCCAGCCTTGGTACAAATGTGTGTCTGTGAGCTGGTACAATTCAATACTTGAAGTAGTTGGAGCAAATAGAAAATTACTTGAGCCAGACAGTGAGCTTTTCAAACTCGAATAAATATTGAATGCTTCACAGAGAATAATTCAGCTGTGCAAATTTTGAAATGAAAGTGTTCTATAAATTGGAAATAATGGGACAAGCAAGATGTATCAGAATATTTGTAACAGCTTTCTCAAATTTGGCATTAGTATCTGGACAACAAGTATTTTGTACTACTGTTTATAAATAACCAGGGTCTGAAAAATGTGTCTAAATGGTTTGGCATCCTCAGAAAAACATTAATACTTCAGTAATCACTCTTAGACATGGAAGACTCAGTATACACTTAAATTTTCTCAGTATCTCTGACGTTCATCCATCAGAAGAAAACAGCCTTCCACTCACCTCCAATGTCTGCTCTGAATTGTAAAAGGCTCATTTGTGCACCACAGACCTATATTTATACTTCTCTGACAATATTGGAAATAGTTTGTGTTTTCTGGGAGCTGGAGGATGATTGAGAGCAACATTTAGCTGGTGGGAAGAGCAAGGCAGGGTCAGATGAAGTGTCCTGCATAGGGCGATGCATAGGAGGTCTCTGGCAGAACTGGAAATAAAGTGTAACTGCCTTCACTCAAAGATCTCTGTGGCATTTGAAACATTGCAGACTAATGTGACAGTTAAAATAATCTGCTCATTTGCCAGTGAGCATTCAACTACTGCATCAGTCTGATGGGTTTGAAATTTAACAAATTTCTGTCATATTTCTGAGCAGCCGCTGACCTGTCCAAGGCTTCCAGACTCACTGTTCTGCTTCCACTCTACTAGTTCAAATTTCTATTGAAAGCAGCCTAGATTTTTACCATGAATGCACAGTTCTGGGTGTTGAGAACAGCCTTTAAATTATTTCCTCCTGTCTGAATTTCATGGACAATATTTCTGACTATACTTCCTGAAAAAAGATACGGCTTGTTTGATTAAAGTTTACGAGGGAATTGCAAAATACCTGCAGTGATAT
>VZTF01004189.1:0-48182 GCA_013397755.1 Cnemophilus loriae | reverse complement strand
AAAAAAAAAAAAATCAGAGTGAAGTGGACTGAGTGGAGTAAATTCTTTACTCTGTCTGAAAGGGACTGAGAATAAAACTTTGGGGATGGATGCTGTACATGAGAGCAGTTTCTGGTTGGAGGTACTTTGTTCCTATTTGTTCAAGTTTTGGTACCACTGAAGTGCCCTTCAGACTAAACAGAGAAGGATTGACACACAGTTCACTGTTAAATAGACTTTTCTTTAAGTTTGCTGGCTGAGCAGCAAAGAAGCCATCACAGGATGAGTAGCTGACCCATTAATCACAGCATCACTGGAGTGAGTATATTGAGTTTTAGGAGATGTTAATCATCTGCCATTTTTCATTATGATAAATGAAAACTTTCTGAATGTAGAGCTTATCTGAAGAGTGAGTGTCTGAAGGAAATCATCATGTCAATGTTTCATATTTATTCTCTTGGTTCCCAGACAAAAACCTATTGAATTACAAAAAAATGGCATTGTGTTTTAACTGTGAGCTTCACCTGAGCTTAGGAATCAATCCCCAGACTTTTGGCATTATGGGTTAATGCATATGACAAGGACTGTGGCAGAAGCATTGGTAATTCTGATAATCATGTGTTGTGGGTTATGAATAGTACTCCTCAATTCAGTGCCCTTACCGAGTGTCTCCAAAGCATGTGGTGCTTCCCCTACCCCCTCCAACTGGAGGCACAAAAGGCAAAGATCGTGGGCTGAGATAAGAACAATTTACTTTAAACATCAATGAGATAAGAAAATTAACAGTAAAAGCAACAATATTAATAACAAAGGATATAAGAAAATAAATGATTCACGTGGACAAACATTCCCAATAATAGACAATACCAGACAGCTCCTTCCATTATGTTTTCTTTACCACAAGGAACCCTTTCTCCATGGAAGGGAGTCCGTTCCCCTCACCCTCTGAAACGTCATGAGGTGGTATAAAATAACCTCTGTGTCCTAGCCGTGCTCCCTCCCAGCTACTGCAAAAATGAACCCCATCTTGGCTGGAACCAGGACATCATGCTAAAAAGAAAAGAGCCCAGGTTGGTCTTCTTCAGACAACCTGGCTTGGCAGAGCAGATGGCAGGAAGAAGTCATTTGCTATTTTTTATCAATAAAGCAATTATAGCAGGAGTGAGTATATATATATGTGTAGTCTTCTATCTGTTTACAAATTGTTTGCAGTTTATATTTTTTGGTGGGGTTTTTTTGTTTGCTTTTCAGAAAAAAATCATTGTGAAGTAATTTGTGAAATAATTTGACTAGTTCTTGGTGTCTTGACATAATTTTAGAATAAGTTTTTTGCAGAGGAAATTCCTCTGCACCTAGTTAAGATGTCCTTTTTGTAAGCATATGTAGTATGATTTGATATAAAATGCTTCAGAGGAGCAGCTGAGGTGATCATGATCCAGAAAAGCAGAGGAATATGTCTGACAGAGCTGGTGCTGATAGTTAATATACTGACTTGGAGCTGAAATGGTCATTCTGTTGACCAAAGGTCTATGAGAAAATTTTATAATGCTACTTGCAGCTGAAGGAATTTTACCACATTGGATGGAAAACAGTGGGTATTAGACAGACTGGAGTCCTGTCAACACTGTAATGTACTGGATAATAATTTGCAGCTAGTTTTGAACAGATGACCACACCTTGCTACACTTTTGAAGCATTAACTTGATTCAAAAAACAGTGATTTGAGGTGTTACTGAAAACCAGGAAATAAACTCTCTAACCAGTTTCTTAGGTTAGAGCGCCAGCATTACTTTATTCAGCCCACTGAGTACACGGGAAATCGCTCCACAAAAATGCAGACCCAGCAGCCTAATAGACCAGGTTATATTTATGAAACTAATACATATTCACTACATTTCTATTACATTTCCTGAATACATGCATACATGTTAATTATTTCCATGGACTTATTTGAATATGAGTAGGGGTCTTTTGAGGTTCTTTGGTGGTCATTTGGGGATATTCCATTTCCCAAATTTCCCTTTTATGTTTCCACATCTTCTAATGAACCTTCTCTCCTAGAGAATATCTCAAATATGTGGTCAGGTCATGATGCACTTCTCTTATCATTCTTTACTCCAGTCCTATATCTTTGTTCTCAAAATTAAGACATCTACTAGTACATATTAATCATTGATACAGGTAAATAAGGAAGCATGAGCTTGCACAAGACTTAGTCACAGATGTGAAAATTATAAGGTGTATTTCTTTCCAGTTGTCAAGATCAATAGAAGATGTTACTAAAATCTTTCTTTCAACTGTTTTGTGTATTGAGCAAATGAAAAGGTTTTAGAATTACATCAGTTCTGAAAAGCATATAACAGAATTTCCCCCTTAATCAGAAGAAGTCTGCAATGTTTTCATAGTCCCTATATCTGAAATTTATTGTAAAATTTTAATAGAGTGTCAGTTGTGACACTGAAATGCAAAACAGTTGTGCTGTCAAGATCCTGTGGCTGACGGGGGTATAGTTCAATGAGTTTACTGGAAGCAACTGGTCTGTAGGAGGACATTTAATCAGATCCAATGGAAAACACTGGAAACCACTAAGTATAGTTTAGGTGTGACAAGGTAAGTGCTTTTGAAGGCAATGTCATATTTGTCCTTATCGTTGTGCTGTGGTCTGTATCTCAGAGCACCCCTTGTGTGCCCCTGCAGCAAATGGGCCATCTGTACCAGGCTGTAGCTCAGCTGAGTTAATTTCCTAAAATATAAACATTGTGGATGGCAGTCCTCTTATCAGCCTGGCATCTCTTAGCATGCACTTATAGACTTGACTGGCCAAGGGGAGTGACATGGTTCCACAAGAAAATATGATGCATAGGAAAGAAATCCATGCCAGATTACTTCCCTAGAGTATGTGTTTTATAAGAAAAAAAAGGTATTGTCTATACTTATCTGACACAAAATGTGATGTTTCTGCTTTCGCTGAAATGGAACACAAGCATCAACATCCTATACCAGTGGAAAATACAAAATAACTTATTTTTAAAAGCAAAATTGTTTGAAGTTAGAGTTCTTGATAAAATATGAATATTGTGTATTTCAAACAAACAAACAAACAAACAAACAAAAGTCCCCCAAAGAACGAGAATTTACCACAGCAGGGAAGCTTTGACTTATGGGAGGGAGTATGTTGGGGGGCTTTTTTGGGTTTTTTGCAGGGTTTTTTATGTTTGTTTGTTTGGATTTTGTTTTCTTTGGGGGGAGGGAGTTTAGTAGGGTTTTTTAAACATTAATGTGCTTAATGTAAAAAAAAATTGACAGCTTTAATTACTCTAACTAAAAATAAGTAGTAGATATATACTTTAAAATAGTAAATGAAACCAATTGCTTATTTTAAGATAGATTAGATAGTTAAAGATGTGTAAAATCTTCTCTAGGGGTTCTGCATCTGCTTAACTTAAAAGAATTAAGGGAATTAACTTAACTAAAAGAGTCCTTAATCACCAGTGCAAAGAGTCTATAGTAATCATAAGGCAACTACTTTAGTCTTTAAATCCCTACTTGATGATGCTTTGATCCACAGAAAATGTTGATGTAGATACTCATTGTCAAATCCTGAGAAAAATATTCAGTAGCTCATTGTATAATAGCAAATCTGGAATACTGTAGGGTTGCCTGTGAGCAAATGCCTTTACACTGGTGTTGTATTTAAGGAGTAAAAGATCAAAGTGATACCCACCATAACAGACCCCTTTTCTCCTTCATATCATCTCTGAACACTCCATAATAGAAATTACCTTGCTATTGGGACTGGGACTCCGTAAGATAACTTGAAAAGTTTCATCGAATGAGGAATGGCGTGGGGAGCTGGGGTTGTTAACCTGTAGAAAAAGAGGCTCAGGGGGAATCTTATCATTCTATACAACTCACTGAAAGGAGGTTGTAGATAGGTGGGGTCTTTTCTACCAGCTAACAAAGTGATAAGGCAAGAGGAAATGGCTACAAATTGCTCCAGGTGAGGTCTAGATGTTATTAAAAATTTCTTCATGGAAAGGATGGTCAGGCATTGGAACAGGTTGCCCAGGGATGTGGTGGAATCCTTATTTCTGGAACCATTCAAAAACCCTGTAGATGTGCTGCTTATGGACATGTTTTAATTGTGGGTCTGGCAGTGTTGGGTTAATGGTTGGACTTAATGGTCTTAGTGGTCTTTTCCAACTTTAATGATTGTATGATTCTATCATGTTTAGAAAGGGAGTTTATTGTATTTACCATACTGCTGTGTGTATTTCTTTCATTAGTTTCACTTAGTCAAAATAATAATCCTTATTCTTGCCTTCTTGTATTTGGACAAGCAGATTTAATCACAGGTCCTACATTTTCAAGTTGTTTGTAAATGTCTAATTTGTTGTTGTAGATTGTCTGCAATTCCTGCCACATCTCATGCTTTCCTGGTGAGTCCAGGCTTCCTATGTTTTATGCCCAAACAGCAATTACCCTCAGAGTGAAGGAGCTACTATTACAGAAGATGTCACAGTGACACACCTGGCATCTCATTCCAAAGAGGCATCTCAGTCAACCAGTTCTTTATTTTACCAATCAAGATGACAAAATGCAAAACGTAAAATGTTTGAAAAGATCTCTCTGGCTGAAATAAAGTCCATCAGTTAGTGGAAATACCAAGCTTAGGAAATGGTGAGGTAGCTCAGCAAAAGGCTTCTCTTATTCTCAGAGAAGATGTAATGTGGCTTTGCCATGAGGAGCAGATCGGATGGGATTCAAGCAGTGTAGAAAATCAGCTTAGTATATATAGAAAGCTAAGAGTGACTTCACAAGAGAAATGATGCTGTCCTACATAGCACCTCTGACAGTTAAAGTCCTTTTTATTTAGGCAGATAAATCTGGATTATGCTTCTCATTTCTGGGTAGCACATCTCAAAATTTTTCTATCATTACCAACTTGAAAGCATGTAAGTTGCTTTTTCTTTCATGCTGCCAGCTCTTAAGTTCTGCTTCTAAAAGATCTTCTTTTTCATCAAAATGGTAGAAACCGTTGTGGGGGAAAAGCCCCTATAAGGCAAAACTACTTTTTAAAATTGTAAAATGTTTAATTAAATTAATTAAAATTAATTTTAAGGTATTAAAATTGTACTAAATAATTGGCATAAGAGAAAAGATGACAAAAAAAGACAACCTAAATATGCAGCATAGAACTAGTGGTCTTTGCATATAAAATTTTAGACATTTTCAATCAATATTCAATTTCAATACGGATCAAGAGAACAGTGAGAGTTGACATATCTGTGAAGAATTTTCATAATAAATTGAAGAATGTACTCCTGCTCAGAAGGACTTTCTTCTTTTCTCATTAGAGGAATTTGCCTCTTGTCTATTAAAAATTCCTTTGAGTTTCAAAATCCCACATAGTCCTGGAAAAAATATTTCTCCTTGTCACCACTGGCAGACATAGTTTCTGTGGTAGGAAGATTGATTTTTATTCAGGGAAATGGAGTAGTAAAGACATCTGGGATAATCCAAAGAAGGCAGTAACTAGACTACTTTAAAATAATTTTTACTAATACAAGTATTGATTACCTGCTTTGCTAAACATGCTAGTAAAAGGAAGCCTGTGAATTAGACACGTACTATGACATGTTTAGTACATTTACTCCTGTGCCTCATTGAGATACAGCAGACTTGAGTATTTGCTATTTTGAGTTGTTATTTGTGGGATGGCACAGAACCTCCTGGAGGTTCCTTAAAGGAGAGATGTTATGGATCTTCAAAATGGAAATTCCTGTGAAATTAAGCAACTGTGATTAGATTTATACCATTTTCTCACCTGTTTTGGTCTTTGGGGAAGTCAATCAGAGAAGTAGCTAACAGCAAACCCGAAGTAAAATTCCTCTAACAGATTCTTGGCTGGAGATAAATATCTTTGCATACATTCACAGGCACATAGTTTGCAGTTGTCCTAAGACTCTGAATTCCTCTCTGTTTCCAGCTATGTGAAACACATATAAGTGGAGGATTTTCTTCCTGTCTTTATTGCTGGCCTGCTGGGCAACTCTATGGAAACCACAGCTGTGTTTATCCTCTTCTTCTATACAATCCTAGAATGGTTTGGCTTGAAATGGACCTTAAAAACCACCTAGTTCTAACCCCCCAGCCATAGACAGGGACACCTTCCACCAGACCAGGTTGCTCAATGCTTATCCAACCTGGCCTGAACATTTCCAGGGATAGGGTATCCAAAACTTCTCTGGGCAACCTGTGCCAGTATCACTGACAGTCATAGGACTCTTTTTTTCTTCACATTGTACCCTGTGCGTAACGATGTGTCTGAGCAAAACTGGTGCAGGAGTCCTGTTAATAACAAGATGCTTCAAGAAGTGTAAATGCAATCCAAAGCATGGAGATGGTAGAGGAGGCTTTCTTGGGAGTCCTGAGGTTGGCATCACTGATATTTTGAAGTTGAGGTTAAACATCTATAAGGAAGTCTGTAATATATTCATTAATTTTTCAGCCAATAAATTGTATTGGAGAGAAGACAGCAGGAATATGAAGAGAAAATGGAGCTTTACAGGTGTTAGGCCAGTGCTATGTAAACACTTGAGTGATGTATTGAAGAATCCTTTACTTTTCATGCTCGTAATACTTGCTTAAAAAAAAAAAGCTTTCGTATAAAGCTCTCTGTTTCAACTGTTCGGGCCTGAGCATATATCACCAGAAACTTACGGTGATTTACCTGACATAGTTAAATTTCATGTTAAGTGCATTTTCTTTTGTTTTAGAAATAAAACCCTTATATTCCCTTGCAAAAATGTAAAGATATGCTGAAAAGTTCAATTTGCTTGTTTTTGTATCAGATGCACTAAAGGTAGAGAGGGTCTGACACTGTTTCAGAAGAGGTGAGGAATTTTCCATATTAATAGTGTAAGTGGGAAATGTGGGAGAATACATGCCAGAGCTGAACCCCTGCCTGCCCCCACATGGCAAGGTATTTTCAAGTTACGTTTCAATCCCTTCCAGCTGACTTCAACGGCAAAACTTCAATTGCCTTGAGGTGGGTGAAGGATGAGCCTCAACAATTCCAAGTGCAGTTGTAAATGATAAATGCAGAAATGCAGTCTTGTTACACAGTATGAAATTACTTTTTGTGGATTTTCAAAATCAGCAGGGGTGAAAATGGTAGATACTGTTGTAGGTCATGTGTTTCTCCTTGCTTTGGTAAAACTGCCTCTATTTGTCAAATCGTTAGTATAGTAATCATTTATCCCACAAAGTGCCGAGGAAGAGGTCCATGTAGCAGACCCTCAGAAAGGTGTTATGATGAATATATTTTTGATGAGCTATCAAGTATGATAAAAGCTGTGGACACCTGTAGAAAGCAAATCAAACACACGGTTTTCTGTCACTATAGAGGACCTTGCCTATGACAGAAGCCACTGGTTTGAGGGGATTTAATTTTGGTGAAATTGAGGTGTTTAGTAACTGGCTTGGGGTAGAGGAAACTGTGATAATTAGGCTCTTGCTTTTATCCTGGGAGACAGGGACTCAGTACTGAGAACAGCACTGGACACTAGCTTTTAGTTGGAACTCTTTTTCTGAAGTTTCAACTTACTGCAAAGAAAAATTTAATTATGGTAGGGTTGCCTTCAGTGATTTGTTTGAACTTTGAAAGCAAAAATTTAATATATATTTAATACTTTTATTTAGTATTTGAGACTTAAAACAGGGGTTTTTAATGTGGAATAAAGACATGTAACAGATGCTGAAAACCCATTGAAGTGTATTATTCACATGTATATAAAATATATCCGTATTGGTCATGATATTGCATCTCTGGATTTAAATGTATTTCCAATATCCAAATTGTTTGTATGATGTGGAAAACTCAAGAAATCTTCATCAACTTCAGACTTAGGGTAACAGTTTAAGTGATGTCACTGTAATGTGGTTGATGTGAAGAGAAAATTACTATTTTTACAGTTTTGTGACTACAGGTTTGGGAGGGGGGTATTTGGAAAAGAAAAAATAAGTCCAATTGTAGAAGCGTGTTTGACTAGATATTGTTTCATTATGAAAATTCAGTTCAGAAAATTTGCGTTGGAAGCTGAAATTGCATTTATCTACTTTACTTGTTCTGATCCCTGTTTTTGTTAGATGAGAAGGTTTTTATTTTAGTTAAATGTAATGAAACTTTTTTGTGCCCAATGATACAGAACTTGAATATTGTTTGAAAGGCGACTGCCATGGAAGTATGTGATATCTCTGTGTACCTACAGGTTTGGGTGCAGAAATCATCCCTTTGAAAAGAGCAGGCTGAAGAGATGAAAAATAGGTAATGTCGCAAAGCATCCAAAAGACTGGGAAGCTCTGGTGCTTTCTGCCTCAGGGATAAGCTGCAAGAACTGGTGGATGTAGAAATCAGGTCTCTGCTGAACTTTTAAGTGTCCCTGTCTGTGAAGTCTATGTGTGGGGTGAGCCTGTTACCTGCTAGTAACAGAACTTATTCGAGTCTCTCAGTTGTAACAACTTGGTGAATTCAGGGTGATCTAATAATAATTGGTTCTAAACTGAATCTCATACAATTAAATATCTGAACAAAAAGTTGATTTGAAACAACATTCAGGGAATTCCAGGGAAGGACAATTTTCAGCAAAAACCAAGAGTTACCTGCTCTGGTCCCCGTGTTCCCGGCTAAGGTGTCTGGTAGCAGGTAACTGGTATGAAAAGCTACTTGGTTAGAAGTTTTTATGGATATATAGTCAGCTATGAAATCTTCTTTTAACCTTACACATCAAGTGTAGTAAGCATGTTTTTACCTGTACCCAGGTCAATGTCCAAATATAGAATCATAGAATGGCTTGGGATGGGAGGGACCTTTAAAGGTCTTTTAGTGTAACGCCCCCGCCATGACCAGGGACATCTTCACCTAGATCAGGTTGCTCAGAGCCCCATCCAACCTGACCTTGCATGTTGCCAGGGAAGGGGCATCTACCTCCTCTCTGGGCCACCTGTGTCAGTATTTCACCTCCCTTTTTGTAAAATTTTTCTTTCTCATATCTAGTCTGAAACTCTTAGTTTAAAACCATTGCTACTTGCCTTATTTCTACTGGCCCTGTTAAATCGTGTTTCTCCCAAAGTTAAGTGACAACTGATACTGATGTCAGTGGGAGAGGAGCTATACTATCATGAGGATTTCTGTTACTGTGCTGAAAGTGTGGGACCTGATGTTTTGTTCTCAATTCAGATACGCAAATTTTCCTCCTAAAGTCATCCCATACTACAGAGAAACACCCAAAGCTAAAACTTGAAGTGGAAGGTACATCTCATGACAGCTGAATACAACCTTGTTAAGGCTGCTCAGGGACTGCTCAGTCCAGCCAGTCTTGTTGGTTTTCATTCACAGCATCTGCCTTAGTGTAGGAGGTGGTGAGGAAATACAAGAGAATAATCAGGAAAGATGGAACCATTATTTTTCGTCCAATTACATTTACTCCATGACAGTCCTTTGGAGGATGCTGTTTAGGCTTTTCATTGGTGGTGTAAATGTTTCAAAAAATACAATTTCTTGTCAGCTAAGAAATGCTGAGGGAGATTAGTGAATTTCTTCCAATTTTGCATAATTTGCAGATTTTTGAACATATACAAATTTGATTTTGAAATTGAGATTCTGAATTTAGTTTTTTCTTGGGAAGTTTGTAATTACACATGCCAATAACTTCATGAAGCTACATCAGATCATTTGGCAGAGTTATGAAATGCAATAGCCTATGGCACTGTCTGTCACCTGAAAAGTGGTTTTTTGTTGCTTTTCTTCATTTTTCTGGGTTAAGCAAGTATGGGTGGGAATTGTGCCAAGAAAACATTTTTTAACAAAAATATGGTGTGAGTTTGTTGTACATTTTTCTTACATTTTAATCTTTTGGAAGAAAGTCCCATCAGAAAATATTTTTAAAAACTGTTATGACAGTTTTCAGGTTTGATTTGAATACTGTCGTAATGAAAGGTAGAGACCTAAATGAAATGATGACAGAATCACAAGATTGATCTGTAGCATCTTTTGCTACACTATCATGTTGAATATTATTCCTGAAATTTGAACTTCCAAGGTAAAACAACCTGGTAATGAAAAGAAGATACCGGGTTATATTTCTTTGGAAATTTTGGTGGTGGAAGGGAGAATTGAAGTTCATGTACTGATTTTTCAAGGCTTAGAGGGAGAAATGAATGAATGCTTACTTAGCCATTTATTATTTCTCTGCAGTAATTGTGCTGGTATTTCAACAGGATGTTGCTGATCTTGAAACAAGAATTGATTTTATTAAATAATTTCTTTCTTTTTTATTAGAAGCATGCTCAAGTGACCCTGTGTAGAAAATACAGCTACATGGGGTCTACTACCAGATCCAGTCTTTGAGTCCTTTTTCAGTGTTATGCTCAAAGGCTAGATCTGGACAACTGTTGCTCCTTTTTTTTCCCTAAAGGGATTTTCCTAGGCATCACCTAAGGAAGGTGAGGTTAACAAAGTTTCTAGGTATATTATGTTGTTACCTTCCAAAAAAACCAGGATTCAATCAGAAGTATAGTAATGATATTCTTGGTTTTAGGAAAAATAAATTAGGGAAAAATGAGTTTTGCATTTGTCACATACAGGTATTCTGAAAAAAAAAATCATTAAAGTTTTAGAAAAAAATTTTACTAGTTCAAGGAAATATTTTATTGAACTCCAAAATATTATTAGTTGTATTTGGATATTACAAACAAAATTATTTTTTTCTGAAACTAAAGCCAGATTTGAATTTTCACCACAGAAACGTGCTGAAAATTCTGTCATGAATATAGTTTTTTCTTCAAACGTATACAGTCAGCTGAGTTAAATCCCATACAAAATCAAAAATGCTGCAAATCTGAATCAGCATACTTCAGTGAAAAATTGCATTCAGCTTTAATTTTCATCAAGTGTAGCAGTGAGTTATGCATATGTTGTTATGCATAAATTCCAAGTATAGTGTCCTGAATGGGATTTAAATTCTGATGAGAGAAGTGGGGAAGACAAAGAAGAGATGATACAGGACAGGTTTTCAGCCTGTGAGTATGTTACCAAAATTAGGTGCATTAGATCTATTCTTGATAAATTTCAACCCTTCTATCTAGATGATTCCTGGAATTCTCAGGATTTTTTCAATAGCTTTGTAATATTTCAAGAGTTTCATGTAAAAGAAACTGTTATTTTCCTGTTAAGTTATGCAGTATGTGTGAGTCTGTGCACCAGTTACTGAAATAAGTGGTTTGATTTCAGAAGTGCTCAGCATCTTTAGCACAGGGTGTAAGATTTTTCCAGGCATATTGGAAGTGAACAAAGAGAAATATTATTAATTGAGAAAAGTAGAAAATTTCAGTCTTCAGAGAAATAATAATCCTTAATAAAAAACAGTTATGACTCCTTACATTTATATATTCATTTTAATTTTTCATTCAACATGGTTTTGGCAGGTTTGAAACTATGAAAAACTATCATTCAGTTCCAGGTGAGGAGAAAAATTATTTGAAATACAAAGACACTGTGGCCTCACCACACAGGCATTAATGTGTCTGGAGCTCCTTGACAATGTCTTTGAGGTCTCGGTGGCTCTGGAGACACTCTCTGAATTGCAATGGAGCAATAATTCTTTGTTTTTTTGGCAAATACATATACCTCTCATGCAGCCTTTTTTTTAAAATTGAGTATTTTATTTCTATTAGTGATCAGATGCTAGTGTATCAGATGCTATAAAGCCAAGGCGGTAGATTCACTGGAGTGTATCTGTCTACAGAAGTGAGTGCTGAGTTGCATTAGAGAACACAGCAGCTTTTTTATTTCATTTTTTAAAATTGCGTATTTATATTATAACACTCTGAATTGTACAAATCTCAACACCCATTATTAGAATTCTGCTTAGCCTGTTTCCTCACTTAGAGAGGTTTTCTCCTGGCATTAAACCATAATGCAAGGAAACAGAGAAAAATAACAATGTATTTTCAAGACTTATTCACAGCCTTCAGAGATGCTAAATCCAATGGCTGGAATCAAGCCAGAAAGTTTTGATTTTGGGCAAATATTTGCAGTTTTGCAGCTGCATTCCGTTTTCTGTGGGGGCTTGTTGGTTTTCCTGGGGTTATATTTAGTAAGTGATTGCAGATGGCTTTTAGACAGTGGGAAGGAGAAAATGAAAACTTTCTCTTTCATGTAGAATTACATTAGAACTTTCAAGGTGTAAATATACTTATTTAAGAGACTTGCACCATGAAAAGATTTATTGCATTAACAGTGTGCAATTCTGATTAAAATATGTTATTCACTTGTTCCCTCTTTGTTCATATTCACTTACTGCCCATTGTCTTTTTATTTATTTATTTATTTAAAAACCTTTGAAGCAGAATCTAGGTTATTGTTCTAGAGCCATGGTGAAGTTATGACATTGTCACACCCTGCCACTCCTAAACACCAACATATGACTTATTTTTTATTATTTATTTTAAAATTTGGTATTTCTCATGGCTGGTATAGTATTTAAGTCCTTTTAAGATGGTCTGTGTAGGATATCCAAATGCTTTTGGCCTTACCTGTGTTTCTTTTCTCATGGACTGAAACTTTGCTTGGAGTAAGATTTGTGATTTTTTGTATTTATGGAAAACTTGTGTTTGTTAATTTTGTTTAGAATTGAAAGGGTAAATGGAGGGAAAAAAGGCCCAAAATACTACTTCCCTCATCAGGGAGTGAAGGGGATGGAGCATGATGGTATGGTGGTAACTGACTCAGTGTATCGGTGTGAGTGAGGTTTCACTTGAGTGAGGGGTTCATTTGCCTCTATATGAAATCTCTGCAATATTTAATGCCATACTATATAGAGCCCTGGAAGCATCAGGATACAAATGAAAAGTTGTTCTTTGTGTAGGTAACAGGGTAATATCTCTACAGTACATCAGGTCATGTGAAATTTGTGCTGCATGTGCCAAAAATATCCCTTCATAAAAGTGAATAAATTCCAAAGCAGTCTGGTCTTTTTTTATGGGACAGACACGAAGTGGTGATCAACATGCACAGAACAGATTTCACT
This sequence comes from Cnemophilus loriae, assembly GCA_013397755.1. Classification (NCBI taxonomy): domain Eukaryota; kingdom Metazoa; phylum Chordata; class Aves; order Passeriformes; family Corvidae; genus Cnemophilus; species Cnemophilus loriae. The sequence continues at coordinate 35,112 of VZTF01004189.1, read as the reverse complement.
CGAAAAAATCAACAGCAGACTCTTCCTTGGGTTAGAAGTGGAAAAAGTGCAAGGCCATCACAACATTATGCTTATTGTTTTAGACAAGGCTCTTAGACAGAGTGACCCTAAAAACACATGGACCTGGATTTCTCTGGATCCCGGGTGCCACTGCAACTGGAATGATGAACGATGTACAGTGAGGACAAAGGAGCCAAAACCCTGTGTCTCTTTCTTTTAATGATGACATGTAACTTGGAGCACATTAATGTTTTTACCGCTTGAGTTAAGTAAGCAAACTGCTTGCTTATCCCTTCCTACCTAGACTGATGAAACAGTCCTCTCAACAGCAATGAATGAAGGAATAAACAGAATATAAAAAGGGGAAACAGATGGTTCAGAGATACCTTTTGCAGAGGTGCAGAGGAAGTATAAGAGACTGCTGAAAGCTAATCAGTGCCACGAAAGCTTTGGCAATCTGATCTGCTCATATCTTATCAGAAGGGGACAGGAAAGGGGATTATTGATATTGCTTTTCTTGGGTTTGGGATGTGAATTCTGGAATGTTTACTCCTGGTGCTGTGGAATCCCAGTACCATATCATCGTGTCATCTTTCTGAAGGAGCATTCAGACAGATGGGAGACAAACATGTCCTTGTCCCTTTCTGACAGTTAAATGGGAAAAATCGCCTCCTTAAGAGGAAGTTTCCACCTTTAACATATAGTTTTCACCTGTCTGGGGTTTTTTGTTGTTGTTCTTGTTGTTGTTGTTGTTGGGGGGGGGTTTTTTTGGGGAGTTTTTTTTTGTTTCTCATTTTTTAAAGGTGTGTCATTATGTCCCAGAGGACAAAACCAAGAGGGCAGGAGAGAATTTTGCTGTGTGTTAGGAGGAATGAGTCCCTGGCTCTGTTTCAGTTTTGGTGTAGCAACCTATTGCCATATGAATCCAACTGCTACAAGAGTTGTTGTTTTGTCCTTGAAAATACTGATTGAACCAAAAACTCTTTCCGCTTGAGTCTGAATTTATTACCTTCATTCTTCATTGTTTTTGTTTGCAAACAGAACAGTGAAAAAGAAGGCATGCCCCATAATTTCTTTTCTCCTTAAAAGGGATAGAATATAAGATGCCGTAGCCATTTCCTCAGACACTGAGCTACAAAGCACTTACATAAAATTGTTGTGCTTTCTGCTATTACATTAGCTCAGCTCTCAAAATCAAAATTTCAAATATAAAGTCATATTCTTTCGTGTTATTTTCTGCTTTTGTATGTGTGTATTTTATCCACAAGGATCTTGCTTTTATTGTGTTTTATGTGAATCTAAAGTTTTAGAATCTTTAGTTGCTACGGCATTCTCCCTCTGACTGTTGATAGAGCCTTAAATTAAACTGAAGATGTTTTGTAGGTGATCCTGACATTTGTATTTTTGCATTTTACAGCCTATTAAGTATGGGAATGAAAGCTGCAGTTCACGAAGTATTTACAACCATATAAATGAGGATGTGCATTAAAGTGCAGGGCTTAGAAAACATAAGTAACAAACATTACTTATACCTTGTCAAAGCAAAAAAGCATGATTAAGCATAATTGTCATCCTAAGAGGAATGTTTGTGCAGTCAGAATTACAAAACAGCATTTAAACAGTTTTTCTAGAGGAGCTCCAAGGGACTAATGGGTGCCAGTACAAGCCTTGAAAACAATTTGACTTACAGGTTTTCAGGTTTTTTTACCTCCTTTATGGATTTAGAGAAATAGTGACTGTAATAATTGTTGGTTTTCATGCAGACTTAGGAATCATCATCATTGTTATCACAGAGCTTCTTTTGTTCGAAAAACTAAATTAAAAAAATATTTCCTCATGAGGTTCCTGATGCTACTTTTTCTCATCGGGGAAGCAGTTCATCTTACTGAAATGCAAGTGAAGGTTATGGCTAATTTGGTTTTTATAGTAAGGACATTACTGCTCGTATTGGTGCTGGAGGGAAGTTTGACAATTAAATCCACCTTAATTTTTTTTCAGAGAGATATATTCTGCTTGTGTCTATGACTATGTATTAAAAACCAAATAAAGTTATGCAATAAGTATAATTTGGGGGAAGAATTTTTAATGACTTTGCAATAGGGGTATTGGTCATACTGTAGACTCATTCACATAAAGTACCAGAGATAGGAAAAGGAATGTCTTGGTAACTTAGGAAGCAAAATCTTTGAGGCATAACTTAGCATTTTGTAGGATTGCAATGAGGCAGGAATTTCCTGCAATTTGCTTCTCAAAGGAGTAAAATTGCAGTCCCAGGTTCTTGTGTCAATACCTCCAAGGAAACATAGTGGAAATTGCCAAGTACAGAATTCTCCCAGGAGTGGGATGTCCAGAGGTGATTGAATTTTTCCTCTCTAAGTTAGTGAAAAAATGAATCATTTTCAACATCCTGTTTGGAATGGAACTAGATTATGCCTTTTATTTTATTGATAAGAAAAGCCTAGAAGATAATGTTTTCTGAAATGCTTGAGCTGACCAGTATTTTCAGTAAAGAGATTAGATGGTTTGTGAACAAATTTCTCTGGAAGGCTTTGATCCCAGCTGCAAGCTCTAGAACACCTATTTTTAGTGTTCTTGGAGGATTCTCTGGAATTCTAAAAGCCTGAAGGAAAAAAAATAGTGAAAAGAAAAATTAGTTTTTAACCTTACATTCCCCATAAGGCCTTGTCAGTGATCTTTAGTTTGTTGTTGGAAGAGAACCTGTACGTATTCAGGAGTGTTTCTGCAGCTTCTTATGGCCACAGAGTCCATAGACACAGAGAAAAATGGATTTGTGAGTCATGAGAAGTGAGGATTCAGTCGATGGCTCCAAACTGTCATTGAATAGTGTGTACGGGAATAAGATTTTTGTTTTGAATTGTGTTTATTTGCATATTTATTTATGAATTTCTCTAGATTTGTCAGCTCTTAAATTTTCATGATGAGTTGTATGAAATAAGACACTGTAACAGCATTTATAGTTATGTCACTCTGCAGGCATATTTCAGGATTCTGACAGGAATCGTGATTTTTCATATTTCTGCAGTAGAGAATAACGCATCCCTAATAAAGCAAGGGACTGGCTTATGCTGTTTGGATTCTCAGTGTTCTCCATCTACCTTCCACTGAACTAACTTTGCTAGGACAGAAATACAACTGTCATTTTGGTTTTATGCTAAGCTGCAATTCAAAGCCAAAGATTTGGGATGAAACTTATTCCAAGAAGACAATGGATTAAAAAGTTATGAAGAAAACCAACAACCCCACAGGCAGAAAAAAGTGGCTTAGCCAATGAACATTATAAGGAGACTTATTTCAAAAAATAACCCCCTGGTAATAATTATATGCCTTTTAGAGTCCTGCAATCCTTAATCAAAATCCATCACCAGGCTCTGACTCCGATTACTGAACAATACATCATGAGCTGTTTCTGATGCTAGAGTTTAACAATTTCTTATCAACAGGTGCTGTAGTGGTATTGCAGTAAGTGCTAACTGGAAATGCACCTCTTTAACTGTTTGAACTCCTTCCATTTTCAGGCAGGTTATGTAGATACTGAGCTTTATGCAATGCTGTATGGGCAGAGTGGCTGGCTTTAATGCTGTGTTGTGTCCCCAGAAGCTGCAAAAGATTTAATTTTATCTGGAATTATTTTTGCCTGATCAAGTGCTTGGTGATGTGGATGTACAGACTGCACATCCTCTATATGATTGAGATTTATTTGAAAGTGAAGCTGTGCGTTCAGATTAACTGAAATTTCTGAGATACAAGTGTGTGCTATGTTTGTTACCAGCAGAATTCTGAGCAAGGGCCAAGTCAGAGGGTGACTATTTCTCTCACCTTTAATTGAGAATGCTGCAAGTGTGGGTGTTCACAGCAGGGGAAGAAGAATCCGCCACAGAAATCTCTTCAGTGGGTGATAAAGCTGCAAGCACAAATTAGCCCACAGATTACTAAGCCCGGAGTATTTTTTCTGTAGCACCTGTGCTTGCATCCATGCTTGCATTGCCAGCGACTTCCTGCAGTTCATCATAGTGGATCTGTACGGAAGCATGATTGAAAAGATTATGCTCCCAAACAGACTGAAGATGATTTCTTAAGGAAAGTGCTGATGCGCTTGAAAGACTGCTAAGTGTTTGCCAGCCCTTCCCTCTCTCAGTGTATGAATCCCTGATTCTGTTTTCACAGAGAGGTTAAATTTTGTGTGACTGCTAGTCTGCGGGATGCCACCTTTCTGTGTGAAAAACAGCTCATGTCATACACAGTAGCTCCTAAAAATAACTCCAAACAACCAACCAGAAAGGCTTAGCGAAAAGAAGTAAGATAAGTGAAAATAATAATCTAAAGCTCTTTTCCATCTGTTCTTTCTGCTGCCTTCCATGGCTTGGCTTGGCATGATAAGACATCCATTAAAACTAGACAGGTGCATCCCAGATAACTTTGAAAAGCATTGCCTTCAGAGACAATTTTTTCTGCATTCTCACTATGTTTCTGCTTACTGCTATATTTGTCATTCTTCACAGTTTTTTGAAGAGCATCGCAAGCATTCCTCCACCTGCTTTTTCTCACCTCAAGCTTCTAATCCGTACTTGCAACATCCTATTTAATTGCAGTGAAACAATGCTGACTACCAGTCAGTGCAGTGTCACATTCAGGGCCATATTATTGAAAGGTTATTTGCATATAGAAATCATAGAATGATTTGGGTTGGAAGAGAAGGATAAGTTGCATTAGAGGGAGCTTTTCATTAGTGGGTTACTGGAACTACACTTTGATGTCGCGCCTTAACTTGTATAATAAGATCACTAAATTGAGATAAATATATTGTTAGTAAGACTTCTCATGTCAGCAGCATATGTCAGTATGGGAAAATAAGTATTCTTTTAAAATTAACAGTCTATTCCCATCCTATAAAAATGTTACAGTACCTAGCTGTGATAAAGTGTTTTCTTGATCTGGGAGCAAAAAACAGCAGGGGCGTTATTTTGCATTGTAAATAATCAAAGATATCAAGCTAATGCCCTAATGAGGGAGGAAAAAAGTTCATTCTGCATGTACCTGCTATTTAGCAACAGAGAGTTTTTTTAAAAAAAATTTGGAATATATGAAATATCATCAATCAGCTTGCTAAGCAGAGCATTTCTTTAACACTTCCAGAGTGCTTCATCAGCTTTCCAAAGAAGATAAGTAAGCCAGTACATATTTATGGCCTATATTTCATTCATGGACAAGACAAAACATCAAGTAATTGGTTAAGGATCAGTTACTCTCAACAGATATAAAATTAGACATCACTAAAAGGACCAGGAGAAGCAATTTGCATTAAAAAATACAGTAAAAAGAGAAGCAGTGGGAAACAGATACTGAACTAAATTTCACTCTCCCATCAAAAAAAAAAGTTGAATTCAGAACTGTTAGTCTCTAATTCCTACTCTTGGATACCATATAGTGCTTGTTTATTTGTTCTCAATAACAAAGTCTACCAAATCCCTCTCCGTCCACCCCAAAACCCAGAACAAAAAGGTACACCAGTTTTATGGGTAATTTCTTTTTTCTTTTGTAAAGATTACTTTTTTTAGTAGTCCTGTTCACTCCTACATTTTACAAGGCACATGGTTAAGATGCTACTTTGAGATACTGTCTTTCGATGTACTCATACATCCCAACCTTTCACAGGTTGCAAAAATATTTCTTTTTTTGCGCAGATATTAACCCCAGGGGCATCCCAGGAATTAGAGAACGAAACATTTGACAGAAAAAAGAAAGTAAAAGATACAAAAAATAGTTCTCTCTTGAAGGGGTACATAGCAAGGAAGAGAAAAAATGATGATGATACATTAATAAGCAAGTGAAACCAGAGACATAGTAAAGAAAGAAATGGTATTTTGAATATTATGAGATAAAAGCTTATTGTGTTTACAAGTTATTTCAGCTTAGGAACATGTATTAGGATAAACTGTTAGGGAAAGTTTCTACATTTCCTTACTGAGGAGGAGCAATTAATAACTTGGTCATTCAAACGCATACCTCTGGAAATAGAGCAAAGTGAAATCTCGACTTACGGGATCTATCTTTATTTTATAATGCTGCTCTTATCATATAAGAAATTTCTAGGGGATAATAGTGTCCAGAGGAAAAAAGTGGGGTACATGAAAATGATTGCAATATTACTGGTTTTTCCTAAGTGCATATTAGCTTTGGGAATGGCTGAAATCAAGGGTTTAACTTTTGAGTTATTGCTCAAGTTATACTCAAACAGGAAGATTTTCATCAGTGGACTTGGGCGTGGAGGGCCCTGTATGGAAACTATGGAGTCTGAATATTGAGTGTATTAAATAGAATCTTTTCTCCTTAAAAATAAATATTACTGTTTCTTCCACAGCAGTGCATAGTGCTTTCAGAAAACAAAAATTGACACTTTCTTGAGTCTTTCTATTAGTACATCAGATAAAACGCAGATTCTTGTGCACAGTAGTTTGTGACTCTTCCAAGACAGCTCCAGCTGACTTCAGTAACAATCTTTTTTTCTCGTCAGGAAGAAAATGGGATAAAATAAGCAAATCACTGTAAAAGATCTAGCTGATGGTTGTTCTCGTAGCCAACAATAAATTATTGTTCATCCAAAGCTTAAGAACCAGTGAGTAATTTCATACAATATTGAGAATATAATGGGGATGTAAAGTGTGAAAGATTGTATACTGTATGAAACATTTTTGTACAGAACAAGACTGTGTTTTGAGCATTTGTCACAACTTGGGTTTGGCTGGAAATTCTCATTGTTTTGTCAGATTTATCCCATGCTATGAATCACAAACAGACTGGTGAATACTGAGCAGTGTAAGGCAAGTGAGAAGTACAGGTTGCCTGAAGTGGCACTTTAAAACTGCACTGAAATACTGAGTCAAAGAAAAAAGACTGAGACATGAAATAACAAAGAAAACACAGGATTAACCTTAAAATTGCCGGTTCTTCATTGTGTTTCATATTTTACAGGTGTTCTGGGTTAGTAGGAATTGTCAACCACCCAGTGTCAGTATTAGGGCATGTCTGTATTTCCCATATCTGTAAAGTGATGACTCTATATCATAGATGTTTACCTCATATATAAAAATAAATACGTAAAAATATATATACACACATATATACATATATATACATATATATACAAGAAATGTTTTTTACCTTCTTATGAGATTTGCAAGGAAAAATTACCCAGAGCTGCATGCACTCTGAGATTTTTTCAAACCTCTTATTCATATAATAATCATTCTCTTATGAAGTGATTTGTCTGATTAAAGATCACTTCTATCAAAAGTGCTTTATGTTCCACTTGAGCTTTCAGAGTTTCAGTCAAGCACTTGAAAACTCATGGATTATTGCTTTCAGCACCAGTAAGAAAAGCAAGTAATACCATCATTAAATCTCATTGTACTTAGTTGCCTGTCATATTGTCAATAAGCAGTATTTTAGTCCCTCATTTAAATTAGCCACTTAAAAAGAGATTACCTCTTCTATGGCTCCTGCTAAGAGCATGTACATTCAAGGGAGAGTGTGCTTTAAATATCTCATTTTGCAAGTGGTCATTAGCAATAATCACTGAAAGATTATAGATTTATTTGCAGTCAGGAAAAGTAGAGAGTGCTGTATAGTTACAAGTGGCTTTCAACAGTGGAATTGTGTATAATTTGTTGTTTGAGAGTGACTATATAGTTGCATCTGAGACATCTTATGCATGGTTTTGTATGGAAGACTGAGTACATAGGGCTGAGTTGGAACTGATACCTGTTTGAAAGACCAAATGTGCCAAACTCCTATCATGACAAAGACCTTGGATATTTTGCGCAACCTGGTCTCATGGAGACTATCCCTGACCATTGCAGGTAGGGCTGGAACTAGATGAACTTTAAGGTCTCTTCCAACCCAAACCATTGTATGACTCCTGAGGAAGTGCAGAAAAGGGGAAATTTCCTCAGTAATCTCCCAGCAGCCAGCTAATATAATCTCCACAAATCTGATGGTTCAGATATGTTTTCTGACATGTTTAATAATTGTTGAATGGACATGCCAGTACTCTGTTGGTCTGTTGAACAGTTGTTGTATCCCCCATTGAGACATCATGATTTTTAGACCAGTACTGGGTTATCCATATTTCTTAGTAACAGCTGTTTTCTGCCTCACCTCCCCTTTCTCTCTAGAAAAGCCACACTGGCAGTTAAAGGCATTTAATGAAGCTGTGTGTTGAGTCAAAGAACTATGACTGAACACAAGTGGCATTTCCCAGTATTAAGAAAGTATTCAATTTGCTTGGACCTGACTCTTCTTGCTGCTCGTACTGATAGAACTCATTATCCCCCATTTACTGCTTCAAACTCAAATGAATCATGACCAAAGCCACAGAGGAGGAACTCCTAAATGGGAAGGCAACTAGAGGAAAGAAAATGCAAAGCAAATATCCAAGAGTAGACTATGTTGTTTCACAAAACAAACACACTGAGATATTTCTCAAAGTACGTATGGTCCCACACTCGGATGAACACATGCTATTATGTAGCTCTGAGATAAAAGGGTATCTGTTAAGCCTAGGTCTGTGGGTGCAATATTTCTTCTGCAGCTAAAACCATTACAGTCTTGTTACACAAATCTAGCCAAGGCCACCTGAATATGAAACATATTTAAAAATCGAGTTTCTAGGCAAAGGAGCTCTGCTTAAATTAGCATTCTGCTAATAGAAACAGCTAAGGATAATGGAAAAAAATGGAAATCCTGTATTAATGGAAATATGAAATATATAATGGAAATCCTATATTTCTCTTTTCCTGATTTTTTTGGTCCTTTTCTGGTTTTAGTTCTGGATAACAACCAGGCAGGTGAGATAGAAATAAGACATGGCTTGATGCTTGAATTGTGTGTCTGACAGCTCTATTTAAAGTCTCCAGGGCATGTTCTTACACCATGACATGACATCACATCTGGTAGGTAGAAACTGTACTTCAGTTCCTCACAAGTGTTTCTGGAGAAGGATATTAATAGTGTATAGCAAGTGCTTTGATACCATCAAGAATCTGCTGTGTAAATGCATTTTTATGCACTTACACAGCTGAAATACTTTTCTAGACAAAACTCTGCTTCCTTATGCTTTAAAATCAGTTTCTAATCTGTAAATATTTTTTTTTCTTTTTTTTTTTTTCTGGACCTGGATTCTTGGTTTTTTACCCTGATAAAAATTTATGTATAATTCTACAGTTCATTTTCTTGTGCTTATTGCATTTTCTTGTGGACATAATAGCCATAATAGAAACTGTTGATTTTGGGGTTTCAATTAGTCTGACCGCATTAGGAATTTTTCAAGTTGATGCAAGCATTTTTTTATCCTTGCCTATGGATAAATACCTTCTTTAATTAAAAATGACTACACTAGGCTTTAGTCTTTGAGAGGTTTTCAGTGTCTGCAATCCAAAACCTATATATATTTGTTCAGAATTTTATAGTGTATAAAACTTCATGACACGTCAGGAACAAGATGAAAGTACTTAAGTAGGTGAAGCATCAGTTGTTGCTTTAGAGAGAAAATCAAATTCTTTTTGCAGGAAAACTCTTCCAAATATTGATCTTTGGAATATCAGGCAGTTGTCAATGTTATGATCCTGATTTAGGTCATTGTCTCAGAAGTGTCAATAGGTAAAATTTAGCTCTTCATTTCATTTACGTGCCTAACCTTAATAGAAGAAAGCTCCTCATTTCTGTTATGAGAAAAAAAAAGAAATAGTTTTGTGGTGGATTTCTAGTCATTGAAGTGTGGTAGAAGATGTAAGATGGTGCGTGGATCCGGAACCTTTTTTGCCCAGTGGTTCTGCTCAGCAGCTTCCAATAATGATTTGCCCTTAAGCAGAATGAGCTCTTATGTAGAGTGGCCAAAAGGAAGGTAATTTGAACACTTAAAATTCACAGATGGCCCTAGTAGAATCCACACTTAGCAGCTGTTATAGGTGGGAATTTTGCCCATGTATTGAAAACAGACAAAGCTGGGAAGACATCGTGAAAATGAATATCTTAGTATTTTGCTGTGTACTTTAGCTCTTGTATTCTTCTCAGTACTTACCTGTGAGTGCTAGTGTAAATTGAAATGCCCTTTTGAGGAATAGCTGCAGGGAGTAAAAGCACTGAGAAGATATCAGTAAGTGCTTCAATAAGCAATATCACACTCATTATGTTCTCAGTCTGTGAAGGAGATAACATTGGATTCTTGCTTGAATGGAAAAGCCAAAAAAACTGCAATTGGATAGCTGGCGTCTGAAAAGAGTGGAAGGATGAAGGTCTCTAGGAAGGACTAGCTCTCTAGTCATACAGCCATGAGTAATGCAGTCCAACATTTGTAGTCCTTAGGTAAGAAACTACCTCACTTAAAACGTTTAAAGAAGATTTAAATAGAATGTACTTTTACAAAACAATCAAGTTGTTATGTCAGCCTGGACTTTATCAACACAAAAAATGATTGTTTTATTAAACAATACCCTATTGAATCAGGCGAAATATAAATTGTAATTTGGTTTAGAGTACATAACTAATTAATGAGTGCCCAACGACTGTGTGAAAATTAGTAAAATTTCCGATACTTCAGCGTTCTTTCTCTGCTTATTTGTTGATATGAAACATGCTTCCTTCTGGATGCACAGCACACCAGTTTTAGTCCTTACTATAGCCATTATCCGACTTCTTTCTGTGTGGAATACAGAAGCTATTACAGTTGTGGTAAATTTAAGCTTACCAGATTTGCGAGTGGAAGGATTGTGCTTGTTCCTGCCTGGCTGAGAGATTTAAAAATTTTACTTCTTTTTTTTTTTCCCTCCAGTTTTGTTTTTAGGCAAAAATCCTTTCTATGATAAATCAACAAGTGATACTAGACATCTAGATAAACAATGCTAATTAAAAATTGCCTGTAGTGTACCCATAAATCTCACTATGGGAAATCATAAATAAAACTTTGGTAGGAGTTCAGGTTTCTCCTGGAGGAAAAATGTTCCCAGCTGCTTTCCTTGTGTCCAGCAGAAGCAACCTCACTGAGGACTTATCACCCAGAGCTATTCATCCACCTGAAAGCTGGTTATGTGCAAGTTGAAGCTCTGAAAGTCAGACGTGTGATGTTGATGTAAATTCATACAACATGCTATGTGGAACACACTGAAATGGACCACAGCAAAGAAAGTTAACCAAGAGCTTTGCTTCTATGTGAGCTTCTAAGAGCTGCAATGATGATATAAGTTTCTTACGTCCGTGTAGCTCTTTCTACTTAAAAAGGGATGAAATTTCCTGTTCACACTGCATATAGAATAAGAGCCTAGTGCTTGGTTAGTCAGAAGGGGGACAGATTTTCCAAAAGAAAGCAAATGTGGCTGAGTCATCACCTCTGGGAGCAGAAGGATTAGTGAAGAAGAAGCAAAGGATAAAGCATGGAATAATGTGTAAGACTAATGGAGACCATTGCTATGTTTCATTTCCATGATCTTGCCTCTTCAGCAGAAGTTTAAAAAGTTGCTAATGAAATTTTTTCTTGGTTCAAACTTTTAAGAAGAAGGAAATCCAAATCCATTGTTATGCTAACAAAATTCTTATACCCCATGGGCTCTAAGGTGATGGAGATAGGAGTGACTTTTGACCACCAATCTTAGATGTTACAAATCAGAATATCGTTGCTCATGGATTTTTTTAATATATTATGCTAGAAAAATTAGTTAGTTGCTTTCCTGATATATACAACTCAGATGCAGACACACTCAAATTTTTTAAAAGGATTCAACAAAATCAAGAGTTGAAAATGTTGTCTAGAGCATTTCTAGCTATTATTTTGGATATATAACATTTTCTTGAACTGTATCTCAAACTTTGGTTTCCACTTGTACAGGAGGTATAAAAATTTTGTCTTTCTAGCTTTTCTTTTATTTTGGGGTTTATTTCCTACTCAGAAATTAAGTTATTTTCGAATTTTAATTTTTTTAATTTTCAAGTGTCCACACTAACAGCATAAAAATAATATTAATTAAAATTCAACACTATCTCACAGAGTACTGAATTATATAGCATACTCATAAAAAGGTTAATTGAAAAGGGTTTTTTCCAAATAATTCATCTGAACTCTAGCACCACATGTATCACAAGCAGCAGGCAGCTGCTGGATTTGAATGACAGTACCTTTGCTGAAGAAAGGAAACACCTAGTCCTACTGTTGGTGCTTCAGATGATCATCTGCCCTGGGGAGGTAAAGGTCAGCAAGACCTTTCTGTCCTGGCATCTTTTATGTGAGAGCATGCCTTGAATGCGTTCAGTACTGGAGGTGATATCCGAATTTTGAGGGTAGCCTCTTGAAAGTGGATGAGGACGTTTTTAAATGGGAAAGTGTCTAGGTTTAACACCAGCCAGCCACCAAGTCTCACACAGCCTCTTGCTCACTCCCCCACCAGTAGGATCAGGGAGACAATTGAGATAGTAAAAGCTAGAAAACCCATGGGATAAGATAAAGGCAGTTTTATAGGGAAAGCAAAAACCACACAAACAAGCAAAGCAAAAGAAGGAATTAACCCACTGCTTCCCGTGGGAAGGCAGGTGTTCAGCCATCCCAGGAGAACAGGGCCCTATCACATGTAACGATTACTTGAGAAGACAAATGCCATCACTCCAAACGCCCCCCCTCTCCTCCTTCTTTCCCCCGCTTTATATCCAGAGCATGCTATCACATGGTCTGAAATATCCCTTTGGTCAGTTTGGGTCACCTGTCCCAGTTGTGTACCCTCCCACCCTTCCACGCAACCCCAACTTCCTTGCTGGCCTGGCAGTGCTAAAAGCAGCAAAAGCCTTGGCTCTGTGTAATAGAACAAACCCATTTCTATTACCATCATTGTGCTCAGCACAAATCCAAAACATAGACCCAGACCAGCCACTGTGAAGGAAATAATTTCCTTCCTACTGCACCCCAGTCAGAAACAGTACAGGAGGGCAGCACTTAGCCCCAGTGTTTCAGGTGCAGTTTATAGGCTGCCCAGGGGAGGTAAAGCCCAGCAAGACCTTTCTGCCCCAGCACCTTTTTTGTGAGAGAAATCCTTGTAATCCTTGTATGTATTCAGTAGTGGAGGTGGTATCCAAATTTCAGTGGTGGGCACCTGAAGGAGGATCACAGTGCTTTTACCTCTGAAGGAAAGCACCTAGACCCAGTGTTTCAGGTGCAGATGATTTGCTGCATGGGCAGGTAATAACCAGCAACAGCTTGCTTTTTAGACACCTTTTGTGTTGGAACTGTCCCCATATGTTTTCAGTTTTGGAGCTTGGCTCTACCATTCTGTGAGAAGCAAAGGACACAGCTGCATCATTAAGGTCATAGGAAGGAAAAAATTGAGAACCATTCTTGAATGTCTTCAAGAAGACATTGCTGTACTTTTGAAAATAATCTGTTCCTTCTTATCAGACACCCTATTAATGAACTGAAGGTTAAAGGAAGGCAAGGCATTTTGCAATATGAGAGCTGCCTAAAGGGTTTTAATCTGGCTTAAATTTCATTTACTGGGTACGATGAGGTAGGAATCTAACCTGCTTCTACTAAAAACCCACTATATCCTGAGGTAGTAAATCTTTCTCCACTCAGGACATTTTGGGGGAGGCGAGGAATTGAGGAACAAATGGAAGCAAAATGGGGAAAAAGCTGGTTACTTACCACATTCCAGATGCTCTCAAACATGTCCAGTGGGTGTTGAGGCAGAAAACAGATATGTACTGATTAATTGCTTGTCTGCAGTCTGTCCATCTATGAACTTACCACAGGCAGGTTAAAGTGCAGGATCAATCAAGATTTAAAACAGAGACAACATAAAATTATACATGCTGTCCTGTGCAAAATGAATGAATTAACAGAAATCTGTCTGAAAGAAATTAACTTACTACTTGGATCCAAAAGCAAAGAGACTTTTCTTAATTCCTAAATTTTTTGTGAACTTTTATATTTTTTCTTTTTATGTGGTGGGTACTAAGGAGTTTTGCTAGAAATAAAGCAAAATATTTCGAGAAACCTCTAACTCTATATAAAAGTCTGGTTTGTTTTCCTTTGGAGAGAAAAGAGGAAAAGGAATGGGTCTACTACTATCATCTCCAAGTGGTCGCACACCTGGATGTTCAATTTAAAAAAAAAAAAACTAAAAAAGAAAAAATCATCAGAGGAATACAATGACAAGTCAAGAACAATGTAGTAGGAAGAGCTTTAAGTTTATATTGCTTTAGGCTGCTTTGGTACCTAACCTCAGAAACTGACATTCAGCTGGCACAACAGAACAGATCCTGGCTTTCTCTCCTCCAGTTACTTTCAGTGAGACAAACTTTGGATTATGAAACAGCTTAGAATCGCAAAAACAGGTTTTGCATGAGACACAAATACTTCAATGGGTCAAATTGAAATCCTCATTTTCATCTTGGCCTTTAATGTTTTTTACTTCTGAAAAACCCCTTATTTCAACAAAGACTCTGTAAAATGAGAGTCAGAATATGAGCAGAAATTAACAATGCTAAATAAATCTGCAAAGAATGTCTTAATGCTAGAAATCATGTTTCAGATTTGTAATCTGTTAACTGCTTGTCCATAATTATATCCTCTCTATTTTGTCCTTACGTGGGAATTTGCTTCTTTTATCATTTCTAATTTCCCAGGAGCTCTCATTAACGGTTGATACCATTTGCTCGAATTCCCTTTATTAAATATATCAAAAAGTCATCTCCTTTTGGAATAAAATGCATTTTTATAGTTAGGAATACTTGCTTATTTTCTCTGCTGTGTTTCTGCTCTTTTTTAATTTATGTATTGTCCCCAAAAGTAAAAATTTAGGATAGATAAGTAAAGCTGGAAAGAAAGAAAACTTACGCCAGATTTTTCTCCCAATTTTTTTATCCTCTATTGTGTAGCTTGTATTTTCTTTTGAATTATTGCTAAAATTTGTCTCTGACAAATTTTACAGAAGTACCTTTCTTCCACTAGTGAAGATCAAGCAGAGCAATAATGAAACTGAGCTTCATACATTCTTCAAGTGTATCTTCATCCTTTCTACCAACACTTTTGAAGAGTTTGAATGTTTCATCTCCTCTAATTTAATATTATTGCCACTTACTATTTATATCCTGGTGTCATCTGCAAAACCCAACATAGCCTCTCTATTCTACTGTGCTGGTGTTGTGTGTGGAAAGTGATCAACACGTGGAAATTATAGTAGTGAGAGTTGATGCCACTGATCAAGAGTTATAAATGTAGGTTAAAAATACATCTTTTTAATTACACATTCATTATGCAATCCACCAAACTGCATTGCTTCCATGGCTGAACATGGTGATCTCACTTTAGAGTTGTCTTTTTGTCCCTAATAAAGCATTTGCCTTTAAATCCAAACTCGAGTTTTACAGTTGCCTGTCAGCAGAATTATTTATTCCAGTGATTTTTGTTTCCTGCTTTCCCTCCCCTGTTGCTGCTTTGTGACTTCTCTTATGCAGATCTGTGTCCTTTCAGCCTTTAAATATATGTGCTTATCTATCAATTGATCGATTCAGTAATGCAAAAGGCGATTTGCATTTATGGACACTTGTGATGTGAAAAAGGAAAAGAATAGAGGAGACCAGATGTCTTGAGGACAGATTCTTAGTTTTCTTTAGATTTTAGCACTTAGCATGCTTGGATGGTCATGAAAGCAAAGGGATGGCCAAAAACACAAGAAAAAATGTTTGGTTTTTTTCTAACAAATCAAAACAGGTCAGTATGAGACCTATATTCAATAATATCTTCTGCTTTGTGAAATTTCCAGCACGGATTTCTGTATCACAGAAGACCTTTTTTGGTGTTTGAAGTGCCAAGCCATTTCATCAGTAGAATAAAGGCATTTCAGCTTCCATGTTTTTCAGGGACATGTGTGAGGGATGTGCTGTGTCTTTTTCTGCACTGTAGTACCTATGTTGAAACTATGGATTTACTTGCAGTGGGAGGCTTAAGAAAAGCTTCAGGAGAATTTTCTTTGTGTTTCTCCATCAAGAAAACTGAATTGCCTTTCTGTTTCTCTTAGGAGCTTACCACTTGGTGTGTAGTTGTGAATAACAATGACAGGGAGAGTCAGCTTAGAGGGAAAACTTTGGGGTGCAGGTTCCTAAGAAAAAGTGCAATTGGAGCCTTTTTTGCTGTCACAGCTGGAGCAGGGAGCTCTAACGGATCTACTGGAGGCTGTTTGAGGAAGTGCTTGTGAATTAATTATGCTTTCTTTGGTTTCCTTTGGGTCTGCTTTGCAGTGTAGAGTTTTTGCCAGTGACATATGTGAATAGCCCAACAATAAATGATGTCAGTAGAAAGGATTGCTGACACTTCACACAGTCAGTGGATAGATTCCTGGGGACTTTTTCACCCATTGTGTTACATCAGCAAAAGTCTTTTTAAAGGCATGTACAAATAGCAGTTCTAGTGAAGACATTGTATCCTTTCCTTTTAACACTCTCCGTATCCACACAACACTCTTTGCATCTCAAACTTAGTGTAGCTTTCTTTTGGTGAAGCTGTTAAAGCCCTGGATATGAATATTTTTCTCCTGTGTGCAACTATTCGCTGTAGGGCTCAGAGCACTCTGTAACCTGTTAAGATTTTATTTTAGTTACTATACTAGTGATCTATGTAGAGTAGCTGAAGCGTAAAATTGAAATATACACACATGAAAGCCAAGAAATGCTGCAAATTATTCCGATTGCTTGGGAAGGTATAGAAAGCTACTGTCAAGCAGACTTAGACAAGTAAGGATTGCCTTCTCTGACGCTTGCGTTTTAGATGTTTGACTATAGGGTAGACTGTAGACCTATGACTGATGGGCCTGACTCCCTTTACAAAGGAAAGAAAACAGACTAGAGAATAATTTAAAAATTGGGAGCCTGGAGTTTTTAAGTGAGGCTAGGTGTCCATGAGGTTCCTTCTAAAGATCTGAGCAAAAGAAACTTATTCCACTTGCCGTGTTTCAAACCAAAAAGAACCATCCTCTCCCTCCCGCCTCTCCCTCCCTAGCTTCCCCTTCCCAGATATTGCAGTGCAAGAAGTGTCTTTACAGTCACAGAGGTTGACTGCAGGACTTGGCGGTCTCTGCAGTCCAATAAAACTGCTTTCTGCAATGTGGCCAGTATTCAGATTTGGCTGAAATCTCATCCTTAAAGAGCATCTTTTAGAGATAGGTGCCTTGTATTCCCTTCCTGTCAGGCAGAGGGCAGTTCTTGTCCAGGGTAAACTAAGCGGGATGGTCACTGCTTGCTACACCTCAGTGGTAGCAGTCCTAGTTTCAAAACAAAATGGAGGCTCTCACTGGGTCATAGGTAATGCAATTTTGTTCATTTGTTAAGTTCTCTGATTATATCCTGCATCCCAATTCCTACAATGGAAGAATGCCTGTATCTTATTTTTTTGTGTGTTCCTTTTCTCCCTTAAGTTTAATAATTAATTTAGTTTTAACCATTTCAGCTCCTCTATTATGGAGCTATCTCACATGATTGTAGACCCCATGTGGAACCTGCAGAACCTTCCTAGTTAGTAGGTGCTACTGCTCAGATATTTCTTTTCATCAGCACCCTGACACTTCCAGTTAAATCTCCTGTGTAGAAGTGGTATAGATATACAGTAGAGAAAATATCTATGTTCCTGCAGTGACAGTCTATTTGCTATATATACTAAGAGGACAATGAAATTATAGTAAAGCATATCTCTCACTTGAAATGGTGTGAAAGAAATTAGTATAACAAGAATCAGAAATTTTCCATACTACAAATAAAAAATGGCAAAAGTAATGAAAATGGAAATGTCTTGACAGATTTTTTGGCTTTCTATCTGGAAATCAGATTCTGATGTGCAGAAGTAGACTTGTGTGGATCATTGCAGAGATCATCAAAACCGGAAAGAACTCCTGAGAAGTATTCTTTCTAATTCAGATGTAGTTATCAACAGCTTCCCTTTCCCCGAACAAGGAGAGTATAATTGGCTTTGTAAATTATATATTAAAGAATGTCTCTTCTTGAAAAGTAATTAAATGCTGCCAATTTGAGTTTTTTAGAGAGGACATTATTAATAAACAGTACTTGAACTGGGAAACCTAGGCTGCCAAGGCTCCTCAAGCTCTGATTTAATTTTTACATGTGTATCTCAGAAAAAGTGGATTCACACATCCGTAAGGTAAAGCTAAACTGATGAATGTACTTGTGGATGAGACTAAGAACCTGTTTGAACCATGTTCTGCTGTTGACTTGCAACGAACAGTACTGCATCGCATGAGCAACAGCATTAAAGTTGTACTTAAATCAGGAAAATTTTAAGGGGTTTCCATTGCTTTTAAAAGGAACATCAAGAGTACTTTAATTGTGGTGAAGCACACTGAATGCTTATATTGCGGACAGATATTAAAATCTCTGGTATCTTCTTTTTAGTATGTTCTCATTGTGATGTGCTTGTAACCATTGTCCTTCAAACAGTCGTATGTGGAACTAAAAATAAATGTCTTTTTCTGTCAGTTGCATAGAACCACTAAAAACTGAAAACAACCCTGTAATTTATGCTAAGAATTGTTTGGAAACATGTTTTAAAGAATAGATATTCATACACACTCTTTGAAATGGTGCTTATGGTCCTGAATATAAAACATATTAAGGGATTAGATATTGGTAATTTCAGGAGTAATGCTGAGATATCTGATAACTGCAAAACTGTTTATTGCTAGACACATTCCAAGACAATGACCATTACTCTTGAAAACAAAAAACAACACAATGACCACTTTATTTTTTCTTGTGAGGTTTAGCAAGTGCTGTATTTCTATTTTCATAGGATATCCAGTGACTTAATTTAGGGAAAAAAAATGTTGAA
Organism: Cnemophilus loriae; assembly: GCA_013397755.1. Taxonomy (NCBI): domain Eukaryota; kingdom Metazoa; phylum Chordata; class Aves; order Passeriformes; family Corvidae; genus Cnemophilus; species Cnemophilus loriae. The sequence continues at coordinate 16,223 of VZTF01004189.1, read as the reverse complement.
TATGCTGTTCATATGCTGAATATGCTATACTCTTTCTACAAATTCATACAGCAACAGTTTAGATGAACTGCACAGTGTCCAGCTCAGTATAGAGCATGTCTCCCATGAAAACTAAATCCAACCTAATAAACGCCGTCTAGAACGTCTGCTTAGTTCACTTCCATAACTTCAAACAATGAGGAACAAAGGGATTTTTGAGGGGAGAGCTAGAAATTACACAGCAGCAGTAGTGCTTTATAAAGGTAAGGCACTGACAGTAGTAGAGAAGTGTTTAAAGAACACAGCTTCACAGATCTGTAACTGCTATAGATTCTGGATTGCTGATGGTCTCCCTGTTCCCAGTCAATGCATTAGTCTATCTAAAGCTTCCAGCAACAAGTACACTTCTTTAGGTTCTTCCATTAAACAATAATACTATTTCTTGGACTAGGTCAAATGTTTTCTTCTGCCAGTGTTAGTGTTACCTGCTTCATGTCCCCAGAGAAATAAAATGTCAAGTGATGAGTTACTGAGACCTTTTTGGTGTTGGGAATTAGTGCAGTTTTTCTACCTTAAATATAGCTTTAGTATCTGGGTTAGGTATTCTTCATCTTCTGTTGAGTGAGTGATACAGAGAAAGAAATTCCAAAAATAAGCATACAGCATCTGTTTGCTACAGTGATGTTTTAATATTGTATCTGTGTGTCTCAGTGTAAAAGGGTTGGGCAGTCTATGATTCCAGACCCTTGCATTTGTCACAATTCCATTATGGGATCTCCAAAATGATCTTCTGCAATTTCATATTGCTTGCTTCTAACTTCTAACTTCATTTAGTTCAATTACTATATCATATAGTATAAAATAACTATATGCACAGAACTTAAAGTAATTTATATTAGATTTTTATCTCCTTCTCTTACCCTAGTGATGCATTTTGATCCACTCTGATTGTGAGCAAGTTAAAAGCTGTATAAAAACCTCACAGTGTTTGCTAAAGCAAGTTTCATAGATTATGCTCATTATTTATAATTATCTTTTTATGAACAGTCACATAATTGACATATTGTTTTTCTTCTTCAGTTTGGATGATTAGAACTGTAAGAAAATATGGAGTGGTAAGTTTTAAGTGGAATTTTAATTCTTCCAAAGAAGTAAAATAAGAGAGTGGAATCCATGTATCACAGTAATGTTTAAGGTCTGTAATTACTGTTTCTCCTTTTGAATGTAGCCTCTTGCAAGAAAACAAACAAACAAACAAACCTCAACAAAACCCCAAACAAACATCACTATTAAAATAGTAGACGGAGATTAATTAGAATTTAATCCTAATTTTCTGTATGCTTCTTTATGAACAAAATCTATCTAAGTGTTAATATAAAGCAAAGAGAGCGAAAGGGCATAACTGTGATAAATCTGATTTTCTAATTAATGTAAATGTTGAGAATTATATTTCTGCACTGTTGACTTGGCTGCTGTTAATAGTAGAGAATAATTGTGTTTCAGTCCCCGAACAATAGTTTTTCATGTTTAAAAAACAGCAGGTCTTTTCAGGGAAAAAAAATAAAATTGAATATGAAGAAATCTGGGTAAACTAGGAAATGTAAGTACTGATAAGATTTTTTCCATCACATAAGCATTTTCTGTTTGAAGGCTCTTTCACATATGCTCCTCCAACTCTCCACTGTTTTTTTTTCTAAAATGATAATTTCTTATTTCTCGGCAGTGAAGAGATAAACCTGGAAGCAAAAGTATTAATGGAAAATTTACAGCAGCAGCAATAGCAGCTGTTAATTCTGAAGTTGTAGCTAATACTAACATTAATCCTTATTTAGAGGCCAGTAATTCGTGCTGTCCAAATTGGCTATATCATGGAGATGGACCTGCAATATGGAGGTGGCTTAGACCACCTCTTCAGAGTTGTCTATGGCTTGTCCTCTTGTTGGTTGGCTGTGATAGCTTCATAGTCTGTAAATGTTTGTGGCACGTTCAGCAGTCAGGAGATGGGAAGGGCAAAGGCAGCAGCTATTTAGCCAGTTTCATTTATATTAACCACTGTGCGTATTGAGCCAGTTTCATTTGTATTAACCACTGTGCATATGCAGAGACAGTTATAGTGAAACAGCAATTCAAATGAAAGCCGAGAAGCAGTTGGAGAAGTTGTTGATTATCTAAGCAGAAAAGTCTGTTGTTTGTTTCTTCCAGTTTTAATAGAGCTATTAAAGTCTCACAGAACTCTCAGTCTTATAGCTTTGTCTTCATGGTTTCCTTTGCATTTCCAGATATGTAAAGTGATGCAATTGTGTTATGTCAGTTCATTGCAGTGTCTGGTTTTGGACTGTTTGACTAGTTTTGTCTTTATTCTTTGCCTTCATAGTGAATATTGCCCTGCATTATTACCTGCATCATACCTTTGTTAGATCACAGTAACTGTCACTTCTTTTTAATTTGAAGAGCTCTTTTGGACAGTGGAAGAAAGTGGGTATTGTGTCTCACACAGAAACAATTTGGATTTTGGCTGTGAAAATTTACATTGGTGAAACATTAGTGAAATAGCATCATAATAGAGGAAAGGCATGGGAGAAAATGGAAAGCCTGATGAAAAATAGTCCACAGACTGAGGAAAATGTGTAATGACAATTATGCATGATGTGCAATGTGCTTTGTAAAAATGAGCAACTAATTTGCAATAAATAATTCAGTTTACTAATGTGGCTGTTTATCACTCTGTGAAATATTTGCAAGCAAGCAGCGGTGTCCTCAAATCTTCAGTATACAGGATTAAAGTTTCAAAGGGAAAAATTAATCAAGTTCTCCACTCGTTGATTAAACAATGAAAAGTATGTTTCTGTTGGCTTCTGCAGTGAGAGCAACAATACTGCTAATGAGCTTGTTTGAATTTATCTGTCATAAAGGAGAGGCTGAGGAAAATATGGGACAATAACATCTGAAATCAGAATGTTTATTAAAAAGAAACAAACACCAGACATATTGTGAAGAATTTCCAGGTTCTAGAGTTTCTATTTTGTATGTTAAAATAAAAAGGGAAAATACATGGGGAAACGGTGGGAGAGGGAACAAAGAATTCTGCTGATTAGAACTTTGCTTTGTTCCATCTCTAACTCTGCTAACTAACAGAGATGTTAGCCATGTCTTTCTTTCAAAAGTAATTGTATCCAAAAATATAGTTTGTAGACAAATAGATAATTACATACAAAATTAATTATGGTATTTCATCTAAAGGAATAATTAAATAGGAAGTCTTATGAAAATTTTTACAAGAATAGATTACATTTTTGGTGCAAATAGGCACAGTGGGATTCATCATGCATCTATTGAAGCTCTTTTGGAATTGGTAGTTTTCTTCTTAAAAAAAAAAAATCTGAAGAAGTAAATTTCCTGTAGGAAGGGGGTCAGACACGTTACCAAGATGACATGCGATAAAGGGGAGGGGCATTTTCTACAGCTTGGTCTCTCCAACCTGGTGGTGTAAATCTTTCACTTTGCTTAGCATGGAATTCATGATAAAATGAGATACCAGTGCCTAGAGAACTTACCATGAGCTCTCAAAGGGAAATGTCAATCATGCCACTGTCAAATCTCCCTATTCCATGCCTCAATGAGACAAAATTTGGTGGGCTCTGTGGAGAGGGAGTCTCCCACCCCACACTTGGCTTGGTCCTGCCCCTCCTGTCATGAGGCTGCAGGGAGATCTACTGGTGGCTCCACTTTGTGCAATGAGCAATGGCCAAGCAGTTTGGCAGGTTTTTGCCTAAGTATAGGCTGAACTTTTTGCCTGTTTCTGTAACCGGAGCCTGGATGATCAATGGTTTACATGATGGAGACCTACAGGAAAACTTTCCAGTTGACTTGTTGCAGTGAAGTGAAACAATGCGCTTTAAGACTGGCATTTTGTTTTAGATCGATCCATGGAAGCATTTGCTGATTTTAATGGGTAAAGAAATATAAGTCACTTCAAGGATGACAGAAAATGGCTGCAATAAAACCTAAAACACTTCCCAACTAAAATCATGAACACTTAATTAAAACATTCCTGGAGAACATAGAAAAATATTAAAAGTATTGACAGATCTTAATATCAAAAGATGAAAAACCGGTGGGACTGCTCATAAAATAGGTGCTAGCATAAGGCTTTATTTTATTAAGACAGAACAGAGAGCTTTGATTTCTAAGATATTTAGGAACCCAATGTCAGTTAGATTAATGATAATGAGAAACATGAAGCTGACTCAGAAAACTTGCAGTATTGAGGTATTTGTGAACTTTTGGTTTCATAATCTTTGGATATCCCTGGGCAGTGTATTTCAATAGACCTTTTTTTTTTTCCCCTGAATACCCTTGAGTGCCAGAAACATTTTTCAGTCTTGAAATCGTTCTCTGATAGAAAAATAAATGAGATGTCCCTTCTTAATCTCTCTTTAAATCTTTACTGTAAGAATGAGGCATTACACAATCTAAAACCTTGATTTACTGTGTAAGTTACGGAGTTGAATGTTATGTGTTTGAAAAGTACTCTGTTCATTATTTGGTAAATACCTACAAGAAAATAGTGGAGATCTACAGGAAAGTAATAGTTTAGGCTAAGAGAGGCAAACAGAATGGAAAAGACCTCATATGATCATATCTGATTAATATAATCTTTTGAAAATAGTTATGTGGTAGGTAAACAGGCCACATATTATGTGGAAAGTACAGTTTCTTCTTGAATAATACCTACTGTATATATATATATATATATGTATATTTATCTATATATATCTTATTAAATATTCACAAGGCATAAGTCATCTAAAGCAGAAAATCCCTATTGAAGTTTTCACCGTGGCTCAAATTGACACAGTAATAAGTATTCCTCTCTCATTTCTGTATTTTTGTCACAATAAGGTCTTCATATGACTGAATTTAAGATAAACCAAAGATCTGAATGACCTACTTTATCAAGTTCTACCTGGAATAAGTACACTGCATTGGACTGGGGCCTATAACAAGAGTAACAATGCTAAAAAGAAATTACTGCACTGTAAAGTTGTGATTTTTTCATTGTTCACATTTCCTACTTGTACCAATAATGCTGGATTCAGCCCTCAAGTCTTTATAAATTGGATGAAAAAATATGAAAACTCTTTTGTATCCTAGTATCTTTCAATGCTTTTGGAGGACAAACAATTTTTTTTGACCAGCTAATTAATGCTTCACCTTCACAACTCTCTAAAAGTAGTCATGCCAACAGTATTGCTGATGCTTAAGCAAGATCCTAAGCCAAATATAAGACAACTCTAATTGCAGCTAGAACCTGGAAACCTTCAAAAGGCTTTCATTATAACAAAATTATTGTTACAGATGAGTGATGGTTCCTACAAGCACGCACTTTGGCCAGAGTGCTTGTGCAAAAAAGATTTAGAAGGCCAGGTTACTTTCATAAGATATTATAAGAAACCTTCAATTTTGCTCTTTAGCTCTATGGCTTGTATATCTTTTTAATAGAGTTCAGCTTCTACAATAAATAAGATGAACAGACTCTTGGTGAATAAATGTGTTTGGGAGACTGACAAATGGAAGTGAAGAAACCCAGTAAAACTTGTTCTGGGAGCAGGGGAAGTGACTAACTTGTTCTTTATTTAAAAGCAAAATGGAAATTCCACCAACTGAGGGAGCCAGGAGGGATCTTCTTTTTATTTTAAAGTACATCTTGGCATTAAAACAACTCTGGACAGAGTCTTTAAATTTCAGTACAGATATTCCAAATAATCAATGCAGAATTGAACTGCAGATGAAATTCTGTAGAATGAAAGCTTGCTAATCCTGGGTTGCTGGGTTGTTTCCAGCACAACCTTGTTTTCCAAGGATGCCAGTTTGATCTCAGACAGACCTCATTTTCTTTATCCAGCTTTGAAATAAAGATTTGACTTTTTAACAGTGCCAAAATTGAGACTTCTACACTGCTGCGATTGAACTTAGAATAGACTAAAACTTTAATGTATAACTTTACTTTGATCTGAAGCATGAATTTCCAGGATGACCTTTAATAACAATTCTGCCAAGAAGCTCCCTGGGAAATTGAATTTCCAACAGAAAACCTTATCACACTGTGACAAACTAGACATAACTAGAAAATAATTGTCAGCTGTAGCTAGGCAGCTGTCAGCCAAATTCAGTGTAATACTATCTTATATCTACATTGCTTTATTTCATACTTGGGACAGGAACTTCAGCAGAAATTTTATTTTACTGCTAAAATAAAATGCAGTAGCAAGCAAAAGAGATTTGCCCTGTAGCAAGCAAAAGAGATTCCAAGTGCTTAGATCTTAGGATTAACAGCAAAATGCATCTTTTTTTATCTGTCCTACTTTCAAAAAAGTAGGAAAACATCTCCATTCCACAGGTCTGAGGCCCAAGGGTGTTGACATCATCAATTTATTTCCCTAATAGTCTAAGTGAAGGCTTGATTTATGAAATCTTGATTCTGTGAAGGACTAAATATATCTAATTTTATGCACTGTGTATAGGAGTAGCCCTAATAACTGCCTCAGAACTATTGCATGTGGTGAAACCCATAATTTCTTAACAAATTCATTTTTGGGTTACTCATTTACCACTGAAGTAGAGTAAAACTAAAGCTTTAGTTTCTCTTAGTCTGACCCGAGACACTCACTAATCTCAGTGGTGCAGAATGACATCCTGATATCCTGCTATACTAACAGGATTTTGGACAAATTTGTTTTGTTTTCATCTTGAATGTTTCATGTTCCAGCTGGGTGCAGACAGCACATGATTAATACCTCCTCCCTACTGCCTTTTTCGTATTTTCTACTTTCCAATGCTTTTTATCAGTTTCAGGTTGTCATGTTGAAACTCACCTCTACCTTCCTTTCTTGCTTAGGTGGAGTCATTAACTTTCCTTGAATTTATATATCCTCTTATACTTAATCTCTTTAACATGTTTGTGTAATGCCCTTTTAAATCACAGAAACACTGTTTACTTCCATGGGCTTTGGATGAATTTTGGAGCACTTCTCCCATTGAAATAGGTACTATACTTTCTGAATTAAAGGATATCTGCACCTCTTCATCAGAAGCAGTACAGGGGAAACCTGGATGACTGAGACCTTGCTTGGGGCAGAGTTTGTCTGCAAGGACTTGAATATAAATGATTGAGCCAGAGGTTTCACTTCAAATATTCCTTATATCTATCCAAACTTTACACTGGATGAGGCACTAGATCTGGCAGGACAGCAGGTGATGCTATAATATTACCAACATGCTTCTGCTCCCCTTCTGTCTCCATTTTAAAGTGCTACTGGGCTTTCCAGTCGTCTTCTAAAAATGAGCAAGATGAAATATTTGCAAAGTACTCTTAAAAACAGGGAAGTTTTAGTGAATTGTCTTTCTACATTGTTGCAGAGTGCACTTCCAAGCAGCGTGCCGGGGGTTTGCTAGCATCCTTGCCTCCTGCTCTTGTCTGTCATTAAGTCCAGGGTGCACAGAAATGTCACGAGTTGTTGTGGTTTAGAAATGGTATTCCCTAATTGACCGTTCCCACTGAAACACTCCAAACCATGTGCTGCTTGCTCACTTCTCCCTTCTCCTCCCCAGCAGGCTGGAGAGGAATACTGGAGGCACAGAAGGTAAATATCACAGGCTGAGATAAGAAGAATTTACTAGAAAGAGCAGTAAGATAAGAAACGACCAGGAACAACAACAATATTAATAGCAGAGTTTACAAGAGCAACAAACAATTCAAATATGAGTGCTCAGCATGCAGGACATGGCACTGCCCCACTGCTGGCTTCACCACTGCCAAAGAGAAGGGACGCCTTCCCCCCACTCCCTGCATATGGTATAAGGTGCTATAGAATAACCTCCAGGTCCTCTTCTGGCTACCGGAAAAGTTAACTCTATTCTGGCCAGAACCAGGACAGGAGCCTAACTTTATGCCCAGCAAAAGAAGAGTTGTATCATGAGCTTTTGTCCTTCAGACTAAAAAATGTTTCCCTTAAATCTTTACTTTTCTCTAGCTGTGTAATCTCTAAAACCAGTTTATGTATCTTCCCTCAGCTGCAGTGAGCATGGAGCTTTAAACTCTTTCTTATCTTTGAATTTCATTTTACGTATACTTGTTCTGGAAGAGCACTAGCCCAGTCAGAGATGCTTTCTTTTCTCTACCTATTAAGGAATGGTAACAACTGGTAAACCCACACAGAAACACTGGTAGATTAACCACAACCTTCTTTCAAAAGTTCTGAATATTTTTAAAGTTCAAAGGATATGTCACCTTTACTTACATAGTTCATTATTTTGTTGTACTGCATTCAATACCTTGTATTACAGTGCTGGTAGCTCTTTTTAGACAGAAGCAATGACAGAAAGTCTGAAAGGTGATGAAACAGATGGATTGCTAAATGCAGCCAAATTAATGAGAATCCCTATACCTGGCAAACAGCTCCCCGAAACTTTAGAAAACAGGGGAAGACATGGGAGGGGAAAAAAAAGCCATTCAAATTGAGATAGAGTGGTCATGTCTAAGGAAAAAACCTGGCAGATGCCAACAAGGAATCTAATTGAAGACATTTATCTGTACGTTTATTAACATTCTGCTGAAATTATTTGTGTTAAAACATCATCACGTACAAGCTCATCTAAAGTTCTCATGATGCACTATTTATCAGGATAAATAGTCAAGAGTTTCAAATTGCATAGGTGATATTCTGACCCTACATTGCATTTGTTTTTGTTATAAAGACAATTTGTTTTCACTATATCTTCTTTGAAAATGTGTATTTTTTGTGACTGTGGAGGTTTTTTTTTACTAAACTGGTCTTTGATAGTGATAGTCACGAGACAGAGCATAGACTGTATGATTTTAAGTTTTGATATGTGTGGGACTGCCAAAAAAATCTACCATGTCTGGAATGATTTAAATTCTTTCATTTTGAAGGGTTCTATTGTTTTAAAATAGTTTAGGAAATGTTATCATTATGTGATTTAAGCTTTCACTTCTTGACACTTTGTACTGGATGCAGTATTATATTACGGAATGTTATTGAATTGTCATATTTTCTTTCATGATTATGAATAATTATTTCAGAATTCCAAAGATATAACCATGCTATACCTTTTCAAAGAAAAAAAATTATAACTTACTTTATTTGCATTTGTTTGGCTTAGCATTTTGTCCCATAGTTCACGACTCACCAAGCAATGTCATAAGAGAAATTTATAAAATATTCCTTTGTGCTTTTTAACATAAAAAACAATCCATCATTTTTGCACCTTGAAGTCAATCACTTTTTCCAGCTGTGATAGAATACAGTGTTAACTGAAGTCAAAATTACAATATATCAGTAACCCAGTAAAATCAATAAATAAAGCAATATCCCCTTTTGCAATGTAAATGTTACCAAGTACACTTTACCAAGTGATACATATTATTCATGCCTCTATAGCTTTCAGTATTTTGCTTCACTACCCTGTTACTTGAAAAAAGCCTAGAAAATTAACATTGCACTTTATTTTAGTAGCTACTTAATACTGTGTTTTCTTTAAAGAAATTTCTGCCTAGTAGTTCATTATTTCTTCCAAACAGCAGTCAAGCTGCTAGATGTAATATTAAATGAATACCTCTATCAACTATAAACTATAAACTATAAACTTACTTTTTCAGAAACAAAAGTAAGATCACTTGGCACAACTAATGAACAAAACCTGAAGTTTGCGAACTATTAGCCTAAAAAGCCCGATATAAACTGAATTTCAAAGTTTCAGATATTTTGCATATTAAAATGATTAATGAAGTAAATAGCAGGACAAAGCACTGCCAATACAGGGAATTTTGGCTTCAAAGCCCAGCTGGGTCTTTCAGATGTGCGAGGGTAGCTGCAGAAGGCCATTCATGCATCAGATGGGCTTTTTGGCCTGAAATAAGTCACTGTAATTTTGGGTGATAAACTAGGATCTGATAGAGACTGATAAAACCAGCTCCATAGCTATTTAAAGCTAAGAAAATTGATTAGGTCACAGATGGGAATTATCTAAACATAGGCTCCATGTCTAATAAACAGTGATCCAGAGAACTATGCAAAGTGTGTGAAACCTTGCTGCCAGTGGACAGTGCGTGGGTTCACTGGACTATTAAAACTCTGTAACAATCACTGGGAGACATGTTCTGCATGGATGTACTGACCCAGGCACTTAAATTCCATTGCTGAACCCCTGACGAACTTTTTGAAAGCCTAATCCTGTAATGCTGTTACTATGTGTCGTGGTTTGACACTGGCTAAACACCAGGCATCCACAACAGGCACTCATTCACCCTCCCCTGCCACAACTGGGCAAAGAGGAGAGAAAAATTTAATGAAGGGTTCATGAGTTGAGATAAGGACTGGGAGAAAACATTCTAAGGGCAAAACAGGCTCAGCTCAGAGGTACAGAGTGAATTTATTACTAACAAAATCAGAGGAGGATAATGAGAAGCCCTTAAAAACACCTTCCCTCAACCCCTCCCTCCTTCTCACCAACAGCGCAGGGGACAGGGCGTGGGGGTTTGGGTCAGTTCATCACCCAAGATCTTCTTCCGCTGCTCAGGGAGANGGGTGGATCTCTGCATCCCCCGTGGATCCCCATGGGCTGCAGGGGCACAGCTGCTTCACCATGGTCATCACCATGGCCTGCAGAGGAATCTCAGCTCCTGTGCCTGGAGCACCTCCTCCCCCTCGTTCTCCACTGCCCTTGGTGTCTCCATGTTGTTTCCCTCACATGTTCTCACCTCCTCCTCTTCTCTGGTTAGAAAAAAACCATGCCCCCACTTTGTTTTGATTTTCTTCTTAAATATATTTTCACAGAGGTATTACCAACCTCTCTAACTGGTCCAGGCTTGGCCAGCAGCATGTCCATCTTCAGAGCCATCAGGGATTGGCTCTGCTGGACGTGGTGGAAGCTTCCAGCACCTTCTCACAGAAGCCACCTCTGTGGCCCCCCCATTACCAAAAACCAGACTGTGCAAAACCAACACACTACGGACATCTGATGTCAATCTACTCAAGTGGATGATAGAGTTTTAGTGTTGAGGTCTGAGAGGAAGGTTGAGTGCTGTGAACCATTTCTGTTTTACAAAGCTTATTTCATTTAGTTGACTGATCTTACTATAGAATTGAACCAGGTGCTAGGCAGGTTTATCATTGGACAAATCACATTGTTAAGGTAGAAAGATTTTACGTTATTCAGTGTACACTGGTGTTGCAGTTTCAGAGAAAAATAATAAGAAAAAAGTAATCTACAATTCTGGAAAACTATTATTTCATGCTAAAAGGAGTTTACTGGGTACGATAGAACTTTTATAAAAGCTATAAATTATGAATTTTTCTTTTTCATGTAGTCACATAGCATGTCTAAACATAAAAAATAGAAATGTACTCAGTATTAAAGATGAAAAAATACATGTGTGTCTAACTAATCCTTTCACTTCAACTATCCATCCACTGATTTTCTTCCTGAGATTTGTGAAAACCTCAAGATGTGTTTCAATATAGAGGTCATGTAGCTCTGAACAGGAGATGCTGATATGTTTTCTCTTTTTCTCCTTTTTCCTGCCTATAATGCAATCAACTTGTCTACACAGATTCTCCTTAAATTATCTCAGAGATAATACAGAACTTATAACCAGGCTGTAAGAATTGTGCAACTTACTGGTGTCAGCATTACTCCAAACAGCTGGAGAGGTACTTTTGACAAATGTAGAAACAGACAGAAACAGTTGAGGCTCATATGAGAGAGAGAAAAGTCAAAATAAATAGCCAGAGGAAATTTCGACACCTTTCTATAGGCAAGAAAATCACGCAATTTAATGTTTATGTTATGGGTATGTATATATGTGTGTGTGTGTGTGAGTGTGTATGTATTTTAATGGTGGTCATCTTTCTCTTAGAATTATGTCGGGACAACTCAGTTTTTCCCAGTGAGTAGTATGAGCTAATCACACATTTCTTTGTTCTTTAAAGCTCACGTAGTCTCCTACCTAGTAGGATGCATACTAGCAGTGGAGATTTGAAGCACATTTCCTTTAAGGCTTCTGCATATTAACTCAGTGATATTGCAGCTAAGTATTGAGAATTAGATTTTCTTGTAGAGGTCTAAATTTTAAAGTGGAAGCCAGCTTCACTAAAAAATACAGCTGAGGGTAGTTGTATGTGGACTGAGAACCTTTTAAATCTCAACTGATTTTTTGTTCTCCCATTTCGTGCAGAAACTTTATTTGAAAACTAGTTTGTGTGATGTCTCATTGCATTCTGCTATGTCCTACAGGAAGGTTTTTGTGATAGCAATGCAGGAACAGGTTGAACAGCTCCTGGGGTCTGTACTGTGTGTGTAGATGTTAAGTCAGAGATACTTGGTTCAAGCCAAATATCCACTCATTTGTGTGGATGGTCTCTGAGACTTGATAAGGGGCTTGCAAGGTACTGCTAAGATAATGTACACTTCCCTGTTATTGGAGAAAAGCTACTTGCACAAATAATTCCTTTAGTCAGAACTACCTGAATATGGAAGAAATTCACAGTGGAATTATTAGCTGCATGGATGCAAGATGAATGTATATGCTGTTACTCTTGCGGTGTTCATGTCGAGAGCTCAAAACTCCATCAGTTCAACCTGTTGTTGGTGCTCAGCTCAACTGTCTCTAAATGTATCTAGTTACATTAATTGTGTGCTATTGCTACCATAATTACTCTGAATTAATACTTTCTAAGATTTTGTAAGAAAATACTGCAGAACTGAAAAGTATTTATTAATTTCGTAAAGTGGATTCCATAGTGGCTATCTCTGAGTTGGTGTCAGGTATTGCTTTATGGTGAGTTGCAATGGCTAAGCCATTTAAGAGATTCTCTTCCATTTCCAGAAATAAATTAGATGCTTCCAAGCCTGGGATTCATTTCTGCTTAGGATTTTCCTTAAGTCACTTTTGAAACTGGCGCAAAAGTTAGCATTCATCATGCCTAGTTTCAATAATGAAAAAATACTAAAAATCTGATCTAATCTTGCTTTAAGGCCACTTCTGTAATGAATAAAGAGATGTACACAGAGAGTGGCCTTTTTATCTCAATTGTTATGTGATCTATCCGTGCCTGAGATGTATTGAGATGGTTTTTTGTAGTCTAATAGGGTTAATATTTCTCTCATGTTTTATATTGGTTGTATAATAATGCTTTATATGTCACCTCAACAGCGTTCTTTGAGTGCTTTGGATTTTATGGGGAGATGAAGGCTCTGAAATCATGTAGATTTGCAAAGGATTTTAGCACCTGATCTCTTGTGTATGCTGGTGAAAACTACAGACAGTGTTTTTTTAATCAGTAATCTGCTATATTTAGAAAATGAGAGTGAAATGCATCCCTGCTTCCATATTTACATTAACTTCAAGAAATGCATAAAATTCCAGAAGGAATATAAATCAACCAGTAACTGATAGGGCTTAGCAAAGACCTTATCCTAGTGGGAGAAATTTCTGGTGTTCGGAACTGCTTAGCTTTTTGGCATATTACCTAACACACCTAATTGAAGAAACCTCAGAAGAGATTTTCATCTGATCTGGTATGTATGGCAATGCCTACACCTCCAAATTAGTATTTATAGCTACCACCAAGGTTTTCATGTACTTTATGTAACCCTCCTCTGGTAATCTCCTCTGCTTAGGTATCCCATCACTATTTTTAATCTTGTCATGAATAATTACATTTTCTTCCTTCCTTTTAGTATATAATGTTTCACAAGTTGGGAAATGTACCTAGTTTGTTAAATGCTAGTGCTCTAACTCCTATTATAGGTTTTTGGAGGCATTTTGCAAATGTAATTTTTCCTTCCATGTCCTTGTAATCTTACTTGTAATAGTAGATGCATTAAATAGTTTTTTAGATTCAGTCACATTATGTACTAGAAAGCAAGATGGTCCTTTTTCTTTGGTCTAAATTTCCATTTAGATTGCTTTCTGACTGTAAACAATTCCTGGAAGACTGTGTATACCGTGCTATCACTTCTTCATATAGCTTAAGAAAGGTCCATTTAAATAATACTAAGACTTACACAGACAGTATCAATAGGTTACTAAGAAAAAACATTTCACCAAATCGCGGAACTGTACCTCTCACATGAACTGCTTTACAACATTATTAGATGTTTTGTCAGCCTGGAAAATGTGGAAGGCCAATTGGCTTGTCTCCTTAGAGTTGGTGAAAGGGATAAGTATATATGTTTTATTTTGCTTTTAATTTTAAGAGGCTGTTCTGGTTCAATCTTTTAAATAAAATTTTTTGTGGAAAAAATTATTGTAATTCATAAAATTTTATCTATTCCTATTCTATATTAAAAAGATTAATTTATAAAATCACCTATTTTTTAGCTGAAGTTACTCAAAAGAATTTCTATTTCAAACATTAACACATTTTTGATAAAATTTGGTGTTGCATGGTCTGTTTTTTTACCTATGAATCTGTAACATGAAGGAAAGGGGAATGCTTTCGTGGCAACAAATATCACCTTCCATTAATCATATAGCCCACATTTTGCTAAGCAAAGTACATTCTCCGTAATCTCATTTACCTATTTTCCATTTGTTTTTTTCTGGCACAGTGCATTTATAAGAGGAAAGGTTTAGCAAAAATATTATTCTTTTCTTCCACTTACCGTGAAAGAGCACTCAGCTACAGCAGTTTTTTCTATGCTGTATTCTGCAAGATCTGAATTTCTTGCTCTTTTCTGCATTTGAAATTACTGTATATAAGACTACAGAAATCAAGATCCTAATCATGCAATGAGTAGTTAATTGTATTGAACTCATATTTAAAATCTAGGCCCTAAGGTGTTCATATGCATACTTTAAATGTACAAATAGGTGTTCATGAAACCCAGCCTGAGTATATGGCATTTTGCAAGCTATTTCATGCACCCTCAGTCAGACTGCATGTGACTCCAAGTTGGGTAGGAGTGTTGATGTGCTGGAAGGTAGCAAGGCTCCACAGAGGGATCTGGATAGGCTGGATCGATGGACTGAGGCCAATTGTGTGAGGTTCAGCAAGGCAAAGTCCCAGGTCCTGCACTTCTGTCACAGCAACCCCGTGCAACTCTACATGCATGGGAAGGAGTGGCTGTAAAGCAGCCCCGTGGAAAAAGGCATAGGGGTGCTGGTCAACAGCAGCTGAACATGAGACAGCGTGTGCCCAGGTGGTCAAGATGGCCAAGAGCATCCTAGCCTGCATCAGCAGTAGTGTAGCCAGGTGAAACAGGTCAGTGATTGTCCCCCTGTACTGGGCCCTGGTAAGGCCTCTCCTTGAATTCTGTGTTCAGTATTAGGTCCCTCACTACAAGGAAGACATGGAACTGCTGGAGCAAGCTCAGAGAAGGAAAATGGAGCTGAGCAAGTGTCCTGGTTTGGGACAAATTTGGAAAGAAACTTCCAGAGAAGGTCTCTTCTAAAGGGCCAAATTCTAGCAGCCCCTCCCCCACTCTAGGTTCGGGAGAAAATCTCCGTGGAGAAAAGTGGAAAAAACTGTTTATTTAACAAGCAAAGTATTCACAAGCATGAAAAACTGAATAATAGGAAGCAATAAGCCTCTCTTGCTCTGAAGAGATGGTAAAATCAGAGAAAAGAGTCCTTCTGTGGCTCATAGTCCTGTGCAGGTGTGTCCCAGCTCTCACTCTCTCCGGAGCTCGGGGTCGGGCGTCCAGGCCGCAGAGCAGCTCGGGCCCCGGTGGGGCCACACAGCGTGGGCTCCCCTGTGTTCACTCGGGTCTGTCAGTCCAGAGCAGGGCAGAGCTGAACAGCACAGTCCAAGAAACCCTTTTCTAAGCTAACTAGAGGAAAAAAAACTTAAAAGCGAGAAGAAACAAAACTCCCTGATCCATGTGGCTGCACAATCCCATGAGAGGAATTCCGGGGGCGGAAGTGAGGTTTTTCTTCAAAACAAACTGCACGCCGCTGCTTTTCTCCGCTTCTCCTTCCCTCGCTCCCGGATGTAGTTTTAAAGGCACAGGACCCATTTGTGGGCAAAAGAACAGATGATGGGGATATCGGACCATACAGTCACCCCAGGTCAGCAAGGATCTGGACCACAAGTCTGATGAGGAGTGGCAGAGGGAGATGGGGGTGGTTCAGCTTGGAGAAAAGAAGGCTCAGGGAGAGACAGCTTCACTGGAGATTGTAGCAAGCAGGGTATCAGACTCTTCTCCCAAGTAACAAGTAA
>VZTF01004188.1:560896-612660 GCA_013397755.1 Cnemophilus loriae | reverse complement strand
GATTTGGGGGAGCAGCAACAGAGCTCTGCCACAGAAACCCATGGAATCTCCGTCCTGCCATCACTCACCTGCATGTTTTTTACCTAATCTTTGGTTTCTTAAGTTTTCTCTGCTGTATCAAGAGTCAATAAACAGCAGCCAGAAGATTCTTTTTCTAAAACATCCCTTTGCTCTGTAGGATGGAAGAAATCCTCTAGGAAGGAGATGTTTGCCATCACGTTGCTGCAACTGCCTTACTCACTCTCTACAGCCTCTATTAATTTGCACAGCACTTACTCCAAGAGATCCATAACTGGGATATTTCCCCCCTTTCCCGGCTATAAACTATTGCCTTGTGTTTTTTGTCATTTTTATGAAGACACCCTGATTGCACACAAAAATCCAGGTGTTAAATGCTCAGTGTATTTTGTTTTATTTTAGACAAAAAACCTTCCCGCAAAGCTATGAATTTGCTGAATTGCTCCACGTTTCTTCTCTTCACATTCCAATTTTAAAAGTCCAGAAAAACATAAGGCATTCTGCTCTAAAAATAAGGCACATTCCTATTCCACTTGGCCCCCTCTACCCCCTGAGCTAATTGGCGGATGTTTTACCATCCCGAGGTTTTATTAATGAACAGTATTTCTTTCAAAGCTAATTAGAATCTCCAGGCGCTTGGCAATGGAGATGTCAGGTGCAGAGGCAGGGAGCAGGTGAGCAGGCAGCCTAAAAACTGTCATTATTTTGTTGGGAAAGAGGAATAAGGGGCAATAAAGCCCAACATTAGAGACTCATAAATCCAAAACACTCAAGGAATTTGCCAGCTATGTTGAGCCACCATAAATAATTCACTGATGCGGCTTTAAAAATCTTATTTTAAAGATATTATTGTGCAGAAGACACTTAGATGCTGTTCTCAGGGTGTTGCTGCTCTGCTGGGGCAGAAGGATCAGAAGATTTGGGTTCTTCCAGTTGTATTTAAAGAAAAAAGAATTACTGACTTTTGTGGCAATACATCACAAAATTGATGGTGCTTTTTTTGAATAGTTTGTGAGGGTTTGTCCAAATGCAAATGAATACGACACTTTTAGTAATTAACTCTGTGTTAATTGACTCACAATTAACCTACCAGAAGTATCATAAATGTCAGTGTCATGTTGAAAAATATACACCTTGTATCTTTAATTAATTGTGCAATCACAGTTTTTATAACAATTTTAGTTTTGTGCTCATCACAATGAGACCTGGATCATCACCCAGAATTATTAAATCTAAAAAATTCCCCTGGTAACAGCAATCAACATTCAGCCAATCCATTTTAAATATTTAGACTTTTAAACATTTAGACTTTCCAATGGTGACCATGGAAATGGAGCCTCTGAGATGTGCTCCTGAAACTTCCGTCATTCTTCAAGGAAGGTGTAAAACAAAGCAACGTTCCAGCTGTTCCTGTGTGTCTGCAGATTACAAATATTATTCTATTATGCTTATTTGAACACTGAGACAATTTTAATTAGGCTCCTGTGCCTAATTGCTAGGGAAAACACCTCCTAGTAACAAATGTTGCTGCTTCCTACTTAAAGGAAGCTGAAATCACAACCTCACGTTGCATTCTATAAACGTCTGTGTTATAGCTCATTAGGCTGATATTTTAAAGTTGTTTTAGATGATGTGGTTCTCCCTTTAAAGCTGAGCAGAATGAAGTATTTACTTTGAAAGGGAAAATTAAATCATGGAAAATAGTAATTTATTACTCTCACTCTGACAGGGAAGACATCAATTTGATGTTGTTCAGCTTCTATTGCCATGGTGCTCAAAGCTGCCTGCTCCTCCCAAAACAATAAATGAGTTTTGATTTATCTTCATTAAATGCGTCATTAATTCCTCCTCCCAGTTTCTGTTTGTTTTCCCTTCCTGCTCTCTGGTGCCCGAGTTAGAGGATGTGAAGTATTTCCCCTGTGGCTTTGCAGCTTCGGGGAATTTCTGCTCCCAATTCAGTATTATACCCCAAAATTCAGTATTATTCCCCAATTCATGCTGACAAGTCCATGCCTAGGAAATATTGAAGTTGCAAATATTCAACTGTGGAAATAACCACAGATTGAGTGCTGGTTGTATTGTGTCCCCTCCCTATAAGGATGTTACAATTGAAGACTTTTGACTATTTGTTTTTGTTGTAAAAACCCAAATCAAACCAGCACACTTGGTTTTCTCTGACATTTTTTGAATCCCCTTGACCTGATGTGTAGTTGGAGGGAATCACAGTTTCTTTTGGAGTCGAGGTGTGTTGTGATTGAACCAGACATTATTGAAAGGCATCAGATTTGTACATCATATTTGGGGAATTGAAGGTGGTACAGTTGAGGAGGAGATGAGGTTAATGAGGGGCAAACAGGGCAGAACCTGCACAGACAAAACTTAATGGCTTTAAATGGGAGCCTTCACTGTTTGAGAGGCACATCTGGGAAGTTTTATGCAATAAGAAGTTTTGATAAATGATATTTTACACACAGGACTGAGGTTCCATCCAGCTGCATCATGCAAGGGAAACAGTGTGTCTGGCGGAGGTTCAGGAGAGTCCTCAGCTGTCACCTCAGCCATGGGGATTTTTCTTTATCTACCCCAGACTCCTCTGTGTTCTCTGACCCTGGAACAAGCCTGTGCTTTTGCTTCCCTCAGATTGCTTTAAGGTTGCCCTCATTCTCTCTAATGACTTTAAATCTCTGGGTTTGGTGTCTAGTTTATCTTCCCAAAATGTTACACCCCTGGCTGCATCAAATTCCCTCCTTAATCTCCTTGGCATCTTTGATCACTGAAGACTGGAGTCAGATAAACTCTCCCAGGTAGTCTTAGACATCTTTCCAGAGGCAGATGAATGCCATAAAAGATCCATCATGCTTTCCTTGGTGTCAGAAAGGTTTTGCTATTAAAGATTAGGAAGGCTGGAGGTCACTCCAAATCACAATATTGCTCACTTTATAAGCCCATTTTATCCTGTCATCTGGTATTCTGTGTTCCAGTTGTTTCGGAGGAGTCCACAGCATTCATCAATTCCTCATCCTTCAGCCCCATTGCACACTGGGGTTTAAGCACTGACTGATTCATTAAATGTCGCCAAAGTCAAGCTATTTTTCACTGTATTTTATTGTCTCTGTTTTCCCTGACTTACAAACCTCCAGCACAACACTGAATTCTGCCTACTTTAAGAGATGGTGCCTCACAATGGGATCTTGAATAAAGAAATCCTTGGGTAGTGAAACCCCTCTACTGAAATACTATTTTAAAAAAAAGGAAAAAAAAAATGTAGAGCTCAAAACACAGTTTCAAGGTCCAAAAGATTATTGTTGATTATTTCTCAGACTCAACACTGAGCTTTCCAAGCTCAAATCCTTATTTATATAATGCAAGCCTCAAAAGTAGGGAGAAGGGCATCACTTTTAAATCCCCAAAGCTCACATTTGGGAGACCAAAGAGTTGATTTGAGATCCAAACCCACTCTCTAGGACTACAAAACCACACTCGTAAGCTCCAAGGCTTATGATTTTAAAGCTCAAAGCCTCATTTAAGGGGCCCTGTGCATCATTTTTCAAAAGCCTGATCTGGAATATCGGTGGGACTGTGATGTCACAAAAAGCCTGTGACACAGTGGGACGAAAGGGGCTGCTAGGAGCTGCATTCTGCACTCTGGAGAGAGCCCAGAGGGTGAACGTCCTCACCACTGAGGACATGGCTGTCTACAGTGGCATGGGCCCAACTCAGATGGATTTCTGGGATGGGATGGAGACCGTGTTCATGATGCCCAGCATCACCCCCACAGGTACAGGCAGGAGCATCGCTGGAGCCACCCTCTCAGGGATGTGAGGACAAGACTCAGCACTGACCCATGTGGGGCTGGGGACAGCAGTGACACACACCCCAGGGGTGCTGGAAGGCTGAGAACCAGCAGAAGCACAGCATAACCTGGTATTTCCTTGTTTTCCAGAGCGAAAGGCTGTCTGGGATGCAGTGGCTGGCTGTGTCCAACAACAGCTGTTGCTGCACAAGGTGGGACAACACCCTGGGACAACATCCACATCCTTCTTTGCCCACCCAGAGCAATGAGGAGTTCCCATGGCCCTGGATCATGGCCTACAGTCCCTCTTGCCCTCCTCAGAATGCAGGAACCCCACCCCAAGATCCCCTGCTGAGGGACAAACGGAGCTTGTGCAAGGGTGGTATCACCTCCGGGAGGTAGCATTGTACCACAGGGCTGATCCTGGTCACTGGAGACCAGGGGTGCCCTCAAGCTGCCTCTGTCTGCCCTGACTCCAGCATGGATTTTTTGGTGGGAGTAGGGAAAGGGGAGGCCCCAGCATCTCCTCCCCAGGGCTCTCCCCACTGTCCTGACTTCTGAACAGTAGGAGTTGGCAGAGTTCGGTCAAAGGCACCATCCCTTGATGGAACCATCCTCAGCTCTTCCCTCTGTACAATTCTCACCCTTTGGGCCTTTCCCTTCTGCTCCAGGGGATCCGAATTCCCACCCTTGGGTCCTTTGATGTGGTCCACGCAGAGACCCTGGTGGGGAACAAGACTGTGATCCTGCAGAGGCCAGTGTTCCACCTGGCCAGGAATCTTGGGGGAGTCCAGAACCTGGAAAATAAGGATGACCTGGCTGGTAAGACAGAGGATTTAACCCTGCAGGCCCAGGGTGGAGGAGGGTATCACACCACATTTCTAAAAGCATCTCCTGGGAAACGCCTTTGGCCAAACCCTGGGGAAGTGCCTCCATTCCTCTCCTGTGGTTTTCCAGGGGGTAAGCAGCTGGAGCCTCTGAAATATGCCAAGGTGGCCATGGAGGCCTCTGTGTCTCGGAGGAAAGTGGAGTGCTGCATCCTTGGCACCACGTCCCTGCTGTACCACTGCCTGGAGAAGGGCGTGAGTGTTGCCTTTGTCTTGAGGGACGTGGGTGTGCTCCTCATTGAAGGCAGCACGGTGCAAATGAGATTCTACCTGGACTTCCTGGAGAAAGTGACTGGGGAGAGGATCCAGAAGAGGGCTACACTCAAGGTGAGCCTAATGTTTCCCCCTTGCTTGGGGAGACCCAAACCAGTTCCCCGACACTGCTGGCACATAGACACTGGGATGTGACCAGGGGCTCTGGCCAGGCAGGAACATGATTCCACCAGCTCTACCTGCCCTGAACTCCTCTCTTGAGTGCCTTGGCCATATTGAGGATGTGCTGGCAGCTTCACATTTCTGTGCTGCAGGCTCTCCAGCAGCTGGACATGGTGGTGTCCCGGGCGGTGCCTATCGCTTCCCTGAGCTTCACTGGCCGTGTCATCATCTTTCCCAAGTGAGTCAAACACCCTGGCAGCTTTGGCCTCTGGAGAAATCTGGGAGCAGTTTCACCTCATGACCACAACAGTCCTGCAGAGCAGTGACTCTCGTTTGTGTCTGCCTGCTTGTCATCCTTATGAGCAGACCTGAGGGGACAGAGGGAGGATTTTAGGCAACCCTTGCTTCCTCATCATGGCCAGGAATCCTTTCCTGGGTGACCCTATTTCCCAGGAAAGTCCTTGGGGTTGGGGCACAGTTGACTTGGGTGAACAATGGCCTTTACCCCAGTGCCAAACTCACCTGTGAGCAGGTGATGGTGGCAAGAGGCCAGGGCTGGTGGGGACGTGGGTCAGGATTGTGCTGTCTCTTTGTCTCCAGCTTTGAACAGGCATTTCTGCCAACATCACTGCCCAGGGATCATCTAAAGGACTTTGGATTTGTTCCTGAGGAGGACAAGAGGAACAAAATAGGTTTGCCACCCATCAGGCGAGGCATGGAAGGTAAAGCAGCTCCCCGCTCCTTTCCATAGCACAGGCAACTGGCGGCTGTGATCTGATGGGAGAATCCCCAGCCATGATTGTCACAAGGATCTGATTGTGCCAAAGCTTGGTGCCAGCTTGTCACAGCCTTTCCTCCTCAGGTTGGCTCCACAAGAGCTGAGCCCTGGGCTGGGTGGTGCCCAAGATGCTCATCCCTGGTTCAGCAGGAGGGTGGGGATCCAAGGGCCCATACTTGCTCCCAGAAATTACCTCTGCTTTCAGAAGAGGCTCTGTCCCAAACCTGGCACTATGGATGGGAGAGTGCCAGGCCTCTGGAGATGATGATGTGAGGGGAGTGGGAATTCCTTCTTGGATGTGTTGGGAAGAGGCCTGAGCATTGCCATGTGTCACTTGTGGCCAGCAGCATCACAGCTGTGCTGTTCTGACAAGCTCTGTCCTTTTTGATTCCAGGGAGACTTCCTGGCCTGTCTGTGCCTGCTCACCAGGGTTCCACTGCCAAGGCAGGAGAGCAGCCCTGGGATGGGGAGGCAGTGGAGATAAGGGACAGCTCTCGGGTCAGGTGAGCCTGAAGGCTGAGGGCGTGGGGCCTCTTCCTCATCCAGCCAGGGCTTGTTCCCCAGCATGTCCACCAGACAGACTGAGGCTGCTGGGAGCCCCCCATGTCACAGGGCTGGTTCCTCTCCATCCCTCCAGAAGAGCCCCTCATGACAGCTGGAGCCATGCATGGGGCAGAGGAGTGTCAGCCAAGGGTTCCAGCTCAGGGGGTTCCTCTCTCGTGAGCTGAGCACAGCCATCAGCTGAGGGGCACGTAGCTCCTGTGGGCAGACTGTGGCCCCAGACCCCTCCCAGCCTCACTCAGACCCCTCCTGCTGTATCCTTCCAGGAAGCTGCCAGTGATCCCAGGGGCTGTTGCTGGAAGAAAGCAGCCTGTGACTGACCAAGCCAAGGGTAAACCTGTGCCCAAGGGCCAAGTGTCAAAGCAGAGTGACAAAGAGGCAGCAGCAGCTCAGAGGGGCAGGGGAGGAAGAGGAGACAGAAAAGATTCTCCTGGGAGAGAGAGAGAAAAAGAAGTTCAGCTTGGAAAAGAAGGAGAAAGAAGGGAATCTCCTGGAAGAGAAGGAGAAAAGAAAGGTCATCTTGGAAGAGAAGGAGAAAGAAGAGATTCTGTTGGAAGACAGGGAGAAAAGAAAGTTCAGCCTGGAAGAGGAGAAAGAAGGGATTCTCTCAGAAGAGAAGGGGAAAGAAGAGATTCTTCTGGAAGAGAAGAAGAAAGAAGGGATTCTCTCAGAACAGAAGGGGAAAGAAGGGATTCTCTCAGAAGAGGAGAAGAAGAAAGAAGGGATTCTCTCAGAACAGAAGGGGAAAGAAGGGATTCTCTCAGAAGAGAAGAAGAAAGAAAGGATTCTCTCAGAAGGGAAGGGGAAAGAAGGGATTCTCTCAGAAGAGAAGAAAGAAGGGATTCTCTCAGAAAAGAAGGGGAAAGAAGAGATTCTCTCAGGAAAGAAGGAGAAAAGAAAGTTGGACGAGGAAGAGATAAAGAAGCAAAAGATGCTGTTGAAAGTGAAGGAGAAAAGAAAGTTCGTCCCAAAAGAGGAGAAAATAAAGTTTCTCCCAGAAGAAAAGGAGAAAAGAAAGTTCCTCTCGGAAGAGGAGAAAAGAAAGTTCCTCTTGGAAGAGAAGGAGAAAAGAAGTTTCATCTCAAAAGAGAAGAAGTGACATATCTCCTTGGGAGAGAAAGAGAAAGGAAACTTCTTCCTAGAAGAGAAGGAGAAAGGAAAGTCCCTCTTGGGAGCACATCACTGCCATGGAGTGCCCAGGCTGGGAAGCCTCAGGACTCCAAGGTGTTCATCCTGCAGCGGCCGGGGGCTGAGGCAGCGCAGGGCCTGAGAGCCAGGCCCGAGGCCTTCTGGTCAGTGCTCAAAGAGCCCCAGAAGAGCATTTTGGCAGGCTACAGGTTTGAGACATCCCGTCTGTTGCCCCCCCTGCCCCTGCAGGGCACCGTGGCTTCGCAGTTGCCTATGCTGAAGAAGAGAGAAATGGTCTCCAGGGGCCCATGGCCCTGGGTGGAGTGAGCAGGGATGAGGGTGAGCAGCACCTGAGGTGGCAAAACAGGGACATGATTGGAACAGGAACTGCCATTCTGGGAGGCTGTTTCCTCCTAGGAATGCAGAGTTAGTGAGGGGATCTTCAAAGATCCTTCAGTTCTGGTGGACGTCATGGCCAAGGTGCCACCATGGGCTCATCCATCTCCAGGGCCAAGGGCCTCCTTTTCCAACAAGAAGGAGCCTCAGGACACATCCTGGCCAGGCTCTCTGGGGTTAGAGAAAGCCTAACCTAGCACAAGGCTTCTCTTTAGATCCCTACTGGGAAGACAAAACCTCTCTAGGAGGGTCTGGCAAAGCTTGGGAACAAAGTGCTGCTGCTGGAGAGGCTGCAGAGAAGGGAAAGTAGAGGGAGAGAAAGAGTTGCCCTCCTGTCAGTGTCCTGACCTGAAGCCATCCAGGAGAGGCCGGAGAGCACTCCCAGGTCTGTCCCCTGGAGCAAGGAGCCTCAAACGGTGTGAGATTCCTGACTGAGACCAAACCCCATCCCAAGTGCTGCTCCTCACTGCTGTTGAGATGAGACCATTCATCCTTCTCCCAGAAGGCAGTAGGTGCCTATCACCACCACTCTGGGAGATTTTTATTAGAAGAAAAATCCCTGAGTAGCAAATTAAACAGAATTCATTGTTCTATTGCACAACCCATCCCTTGCACACCCGCAATATCCATTTCTTGTCCTTCACTCCCTTAGGTTTAAGCACTGATGGTTTCAATAAATGTCTCCTAAGTAAATGATTTATCTTTTCTGCTGTATTTTATTGTCTCTGTTTTCCCTGAAAAATCTCCAGCACAACACTGAGTTCTGTTCACTTTAAGAGTCTCTGTAAATATGGGGTATTTTTATAGAAAGATGCACCTGCATCTTAAAGCAAATGCTTTTATTCAGTATTCAAAATTGTATTGCGTTTTATGGGAATTCTAGTGAGTTTCCATTTGGCTTTTATAGTATTGTGTATTTCCAGTTAAGATGTTCACCCTGTTCTATTATTCAGGACTGGTTTTGTTTCATTTCACATTTTAACCCAGTTAAAATATGGGATATGGCCACATATATTTCAGAAGTTAATGTGCCAGAAAGGAGAATATACAAATACACTTATTAAATGCTGGTAAGAACCAACAAAGCTGCTCAATGCTTTAAAAATTTGCTTTAGTGAAAAGCTCCTGCACTGCCTACCTGACATTGCTTAGGGTCATGGAATGGTTTGGTTGAAAGGGATTTTAAAGCCTATCCAGTGCCACTCCCTGCCATGGGCAGGGACACCTTCCACTACCCCAAGTTGCTCCGTGCCCCGTCCAACCTGGCCTTGGACACTTCCAGGGATGGGGCAGCCACAGCTTCTCTGGGAATTCCATCCTAGCACCCCACCACCCTCACAGGGAACAGTCCCTTCCCAATATCCCATCTAACCTTGTCCTCTGGCAATGTAAAACCCTCACCCCTGGGCCTGGCACTGCAGATCCTGGTAAAGAAATATCTCTGTGCCTTTCCTGTAAGCCCCTTTATCCACTGAAAGGTCACAACAAGGTCTCTTGGAGCCTTTTCTCCTTCAGGCTGGATACCCCCAAATCTAGCAGTGTTTCTGTTCCAGGAAGCTGTTGCAGCAGTGGGATCATTTCCAAGGCCTCCTCTGGATCTGCTCTAACAGGGCTGGGTCTTGCTTGTGATGGGTGGAGCTGGATGTGGGGTCTCCAGAGAATGGACCAGAGAGCAAGAATTCCTTCCAATCCAAAACTTTCACATAGACCATTGTGCTGCTTATTTTATTTAGACTTCTAACACTGATTCCTTGTCTCCTGTCTCACTGTCCAGGGGCTCAGAATTGGCTCTCAAAGCTGTGAGGCGCCTGTGGAGAGAGAGGAAGCTGCTGAAGTCCTGCCATGGCTGGGTATGTGGTGGGTATGAGGGTGTGGAGCAGTGCTGGACATCCCATGGGATGTGGACACCTAGGAGCTGTGGTCATAGAGAGCTCTGGGCAGAGCATGGGGCCCCAGCTCCCAGCACAAATCTCTGCTGAGTTTGGCCAGTGACCAACTGAGCACCCAAAGCTCCGTAGTCTTGAAACGCCTCATGGCAGGCTCAGCTACCCTGTACCAAAATTTGACAACCCTAGAAATGCCTCATGGCAGGTTCAGCTTCCCAGCACCAAAACCTGGCAACCCCCCACATGTCACTCACTCTTTTATGTCCTTTGCCCATGCAGGGGCCACCTTGAGAAGCAGCAGAGCAATCAGGCTGCAGACCACAGACACGAGGAAGGCTCTTATAAAGACATTCCAGGTGATTTTAGCATTGACTGTGCCTGTGTTTGCCATGCCCTCAATAGTGTTTGGGTCTGTCTTGGTGTCCTCAGCACTGCTGAATCTCTTGTCCACACCTGGAGGAAATCCGCAAAGCTCTGAAATCCCTGGGAATGGGGTGTAAGGGGTGGTGGGCATCTCACTGCACACACAGAGGGTCCGAGTGTGTGTCTCTGGCACAGGAATGGCCACAAGCTCCACCCCGAGGGGTGGCCAAGGGACAGGGATTCCCTGACTCACCTGTTGGCTGAAAGGCCTCAGTGTTTTCCCCAGGGACTGGCACTGCCTGATGGCCTTCCTGAGGTGCCTCCTTATCCACAGGCTCAGGCTCCAGCACTTTAGAGAGAAAGTGTGCGAGTTTATTTCCAAGTCATCCTTCCTCATGGGAATCTGAAAGCCCAGCTCCCCAACTCCTGTGGTTAAGAGTCACTTGTACCTGGAAGTGTTTCCTTCAGTAAAGTCATGAATTCAGACTGTTCCATTAATGGCCAGGAAATGTTTCCCAATCCAGTTTCATTCTTCAGACCTTAAGGGAAAGAATGAAAAATTTCCACCTCAGAAATCTCTGGAACCGCCTCTCGGGCTGTGCAGTCAGTCAGGACTGACCAGTGACTCTGGTGGTGCTCGGTCTGGCTAAGGAGCTGGGAAAACCCGGGGACACCAGACCCCCCTGAGGAGCTCCCGTCACACTCTGTGGCATTCCCTGTCCGGACTGACCAGCAGCACAGGGAGGGGATCATGGAATGACCCCGCACACCCAGGCAAGGCTGGATTCTCATACCTGCAGGAGATGCCTTGCTCACATTTGGGCCTTGAGCTGGCAGTTCCCAAAACAAATCAAAAGCCATGTAGGGTCCAGGAGAGTCAAGTCCAGCACCTGGATCTCCATTGCCTCCAGCCACGGCTGTGAACAGGACAGAGAAGCTCAAATGAAATATTTCCATGTACTTTCCATGGCAGGAACTGTGGTTGGAATGTGGAATGGCTCTGTGGACCTGTTTGTCCCTTCCTCTCTGGAGCACCATGCAGGCAGGTATCAGGTGTCTGACCCATGATGATCCAAAACAAACTATGCAGGAGCTGTCAGGAGCTAAACCCAACCTCAACAATCCTGCTGGCATTGCTCTTGGAAGCAGCTCAGGGCCCTGGAATCTGGGAGGGAACGCTCTGCATAGCTGTGCTTCTGGGGCCATCCCTGAGCCTGACCCATTGCCTCTCTGCACTGCTGCACAGCTGAGCAGCAGGAAAAAAAAGTATTAAATTTTCTATCAACAGGATATTGAAACCTAATTACTCCTTGAAGGGACCTGTGGGACCTGCCCCACTGCCCCTCCCTGCCCACCTACCTGCTCCCAATGGTCCTGACTCACCAATGGGGAACTGGGCCCTGGGGGCTATTAGGGCTATCAGGGATAACAGGATCATCAGGGACACCAGGACTGTCAGGGCTCTCTGGACAGCCAGGAGGACGATGCTGGCCATGGTCCACTGTGTCCACACCATGATGAGGCCGCAGGTGCTGCTGAAGCCTCACCTGCCTGCACTGCACACCACAGCCTGGCTGTGTGACCCCTTGGGGGCTGTGTGACTCCTCAGGTGGCTGCGTCAACCCTCAGGGGGCTGTGTGACTCCTCAGGGGGCTATGTGACCTCATGGGAGGCTTCTACCATCAACATTCCACTGTCTCCAGGGGAGCCCCAAACGTCCCGCAGGTGCCTGGGACAGTGCGGGCACGGCCCTATCTCAGCCCACCCAAAGCTCTCTGCTCTAGGAAACTCTGCTTAGATTACCTGGGACTTCACCTGTCTCCAGAGCAAACCCCAGAGCAAAAGGAGGCACTCCAAACTCATGATTTTTAGCTGTTTGATGGAAAAATGGAGATCAGACTGATTTTTTTGGACAGCGTTTCTGTCAAGGGTTAGAATTGTAGAATCCCAGAATGTTTTGGGTTCAAAGGGACCATAAAAACCATCTAGTTCCAACCCTCTGCCATGGACAGGGACACCTTCCTCTAGGGAAGGAGATGGGAGATACTTAACACAGCTGATCCTCAGGATACAGGAAAGCAGCAAAATTACAGTTTAGGAGCCAAAATTTGGCTTGTGGATATCCAAATCCAAGCGCTTCCCACACTAGATCCTCCTTCAGCATCACTTTATAACCTACAACCCCTCTGGGGTCGCCAAACTCCTCTAGACCCACCACAAAACAACTTTTATCCCTTCCCACCCCCCCCTCCCCGACCCCCACAAAACACACCTTACCCTTAGGAAGTTTGCTTGCCTGACGTCCTTTTTCCTGACATACTCTGGTGCTCACACACACTTCTTTCCTGCTAACAGCTCTTACCGTTTATAAGCTTTGCTGTGGAAATGCTGGTTCTCCCTGTTCAAAAAGATCTGGGAAAACTTCACCATTGGATTTAACATACTAGCTCACTGTAACAGAGGTGGAGTAACAAGAGGCCAGAGAAGTTGATTTTGAATTAAATGTTATTAAATATTGACATATTTACACATCAGCCTGCAGTTATACACAACACTAGAGTATTCCTCAGCTGCTGTCTGCTTTTCCTAAGCAGGATTCCAGGCTGAGTTAATGGCCTTTCTTGTGGCTTCCCCTAACACAGATGCATTTGGTGCCTGAAATGCCCTTGATCTGTCTTAGGGCTCTGTTAAACAAGTTCCTTCAAGCAGCACTGCAGATGTTTTGAGCAATTTTGTGCTGAAAAGAGCCAGAGCCCTCCAATGGGCACCAGTCCTGTCTCAGCTGGGCAGTGAAGATACAGAAGAGATGCTGCCAGCCCTGGCACAGCTCAGCTGCTAAAATATGCCTGGCTTTTAGAAAAAAAATCTGTATAGGTACCTAATCCTGTCTGGATTCTGCTATGGGGAAGGTTTTGGCAAACAAAACAATGTAGAATTCGCTGGTTTTATATTAATCCTCAAATCTGTGTGTGTGCAGTGCCGAACCTCTAGTCTTTTTTGGAGTGAACCAGATCTGGGCATGAAGCTTGATCACACCCCAAAACATGTGGCAAATATAAGCTGGGAAGGAGCAAAAAACTGGAGCTTCAGCTTGCGCAGTAACCATGGTTTTCCTGCAGGGCAGTCCCCAAAGGGAAGACCAGGGCTGATATTCTGTGAGCAGAGCTAGAAATGTCAGCTGGTCCTCTGAACTACTGGAGAATTTTCTCCACGGTGGAGAGGAGGATTCATCTGTTGGCAGCTGGGCCTGGTGAGAGCCAAAGGTTATGCTGTGACTGCAGTAGAAAGGTAGGGGTTTAATCATGAGAAATACTCATTAGGCAATTTAGATTTGGTCCAATCTAACTTTCCAGCAGTGCTGCCCTTGATCCCCCTCTCTGAAACTTTCCCTCTGAGCTCAGGGTTGTGTTGATGACAGTGTGGGCAGCATACTACCAAAGATCTGCCCTTCCTTCCCACATTTATCTGCCTTTGGTCATTTTGGAAGGATGTATTCACTCAGGAAAAGATTTAATTACTTTGATAATATTGGAGTTGGTTTGCATGTTCTTGCTCCCTGGGCTGTTGCTGTCCTTTCTGTTGTGTTAAATAAGTCACTGCACAATATGGCATCACTACCATGTTCCTGAATGTTTGTTGAGGTGTCTGTTCTTAGGGGATGCTCCTTGCACTGGGTAAATATTTAAGAATCACGATAAAAATCCATTTTGTTTAATTAGTGCTTAAATTATGCTGGGAATTACCCAGAGCACCGTACATTTGTTTCCACAGAGAGCAGTTGTGAGTCAGTGTGGATATAGGAAGTCTGAGATAATAACAGAATAACTCATAGCCCAGAAGTCTGCAAGACTCCAAGTAGAGTTTATTTATAGTGGAAATGCCAGGTAAGGACTACCCCAACTCTCCCAAATGAAATGCCCAAATTCATGTGCTGGGAATGCAAACCACAGAAGGCTTCTTCCCAATTTACCTGCTTTGCTGCAGTGGATATTTGTTCTGGGAGACTTGACAAAGCTGTGCAGCCTCAGAGGTTGATAATGGATGATATAATCTTGTGTTCATGGCAGAAAAATAAAAATCAGGACTCTTGTAACATCAATAGGCAGCTTTTCTGCTCTTGTGCTTGTCACTGCTCTGTAATGTTTTAGGAAATGTTAGAAAATAAATTTAGGTTTTGCTCCCAGTTTAATACAATATCAGTGTAATGTATTCATCCCCCTTATCTTTGTTTGCATCTAGGGCAAAGTGATGGGAAGAAGAATAGAAGATCTGACTTGTAAAATGTATTGGTTTTCAAATTTCCCATTTCTAAATAATGTTTCTACCAAAAGACACTTATCCTTGGGGGAGGAAAAGGATTTTGTACATCATAATTAGCACTAGAGCACTGAAAAATGCAGTATTTCTAAGCAATTGGTGTTTATGGGTGTAAGAACATTTTAAATGTCATGAACTTTGGAGAAGGCAGAATGTAGAACAGATTTGTGCAGAGTTGCCAGACAGTGTTTACTAAACCAGATGATGTTGGGTTTTGCCTGATGCTTTTTTCTTCTCACAGGCTGCAAAACCCTTTTGTCCAGGGCATCGCTTTCACAAAATTCCATCTGCAGAGACCCAGGAGTTGCAAGATTCCCTACAAAGCAAAGGAGTCGTGCTCTGGTTTGGACTTTGGAGACCAGTTTGGGCTGGTGAAAGAATCCCAGACTGGTTTGGATTGGAAGCAACCTTTAAGCCCATCCATTTCCACCCTCTGCCATGGACAGGGACAATTTCCACTATCCCAGGGTGCTCCAAACCCCGTCCAGCCTGGCCTTGGACACTTCCAGGGATGGGGGAAAAGGCTTTTTATTCAGCTTATTTAAAGAACAAAGTTTTTTATTTGGCTTTAGCGCTAGATGGGGCTAAAGGACTAAGAAGAAGGAAAAAAAACCCCAGGGGCTGAGCCACAGGATGTGAAAACCCTGGGAAAAGAGGAGGGAAAAGCCGGTGGGGACAATGAATGCTGTAGGAGCCCCTTCACTTGCTCAGCTTTGTGACAGGAACCAGACCCTGACTCTGCAGGTGTTGGTTTGTCAACACTTGTGAGGGGTCAGTGAGATGTTGTGGGATGGGGTGAGGTGTAAATCATGAGTAGGATACGTTGGACAGCAGCACTCAGCAGGTGGATCCCAGTTTGTGACAAATCTTTTAGCAGAGCCTTTCCCTGCATGTTATAAAGGGCCTTCAAAAGGCAGCATCTCCTCAGCTTTCAACCTGGAGCATCCAGGAATAGCATCCATCCAAGGGACACCACTGCAGGGGAAATACCCAGTTTATGTGTGTATGAGCTCATTTTTACATTACTGGGTTTGGTGGCTTACTGGGTGACTTTTTATTTGTCATTCCTTCTTTCAAAATACACAAGATACCTCTTGTTTAGATTGTTACTCATCGGAATTTCCCCTCCTGTCTCATCCAGGTAAAAAACCTGTTGGTTATCAGATAAAACAGGGAAATAACACTTTATTTTCAAGCACAATAAACCTGGACTGTTACAGTTAAGAATTTTAACTCTCCTTATCCATCCTATTGCAAATTGTAGTTATCAATGCTATTGCAAACTATCATTATCAATCCTACTGTAAGCTGTCCTTATCAATCCCATGGCAAAGATCTGCTGTTGCACCAGATTTTGCCTATATAACCTAAGTTATATAACCTAAGTAATATAACCTAAGTATTTGTGTGTGCAAACAAAGATTTCAGTAAAACTCAACAACCAGCTGTTTTCTCATTTGCTCCACTAGTGTAGAAGCATTTAATGAAATTGCTTATGGTTTAGTGATTTGTATGGCATAAACAATATTTCCCTTCTGTCAGACCTGGGCCAATCTTAAATTGCTTGAGGATGTAAACATGAGAAAACAAACCCAAACAATTTAAATTAAATGCCTAATGTACCTGGGGATAGATTATCTGGTCTGCTTCCATCTTTCCTTTAAATCCTCTCGCAGCTGGGGTTCCTGTTTGTTGCTCAGTGTTTTATTTCACAAATACTTCAGTGCCAAGGAATAGCATAGGGGTGAGGGAATGGGCATTTTTGGAGGGAAGCACCAAAGAAATCCAGAGTCCTTTTAAACCTGCAGTTTCATCATAGAAGAATAAAATATCCTGAGTTGGAAGGGACCCATAAGGATCATCTGAGATGTTGAAACAAGCTCTGAGAGAAAAGACAGAGCTCTGGGACATGGACAAAAACCAGAGCTGTGGACAGCAATGAAGGACTCACTCCTTGGGGCAAGGAGTTTTTTAGTGCACAATTCTCATTTCCCTCAGGATGATGCTGAGCCAGCTCCAGCTTGGATGTTCTGGACTTTGCAACTGATCCAGGGGTCATTTTTGGCATGTGAATTTACCTTCCTTCCTTTGTCCATCTTGAGTATAAGTGTCATGGAGATGTTCGTGTGGACCAGGGACTGCCTTTGTCTTGTGCCTGTGCAAAGAACTCTGGTCTTTAACATCCCAGAGGAGCTGTGGCTACCCCATCCCTGGAAGTGTCCAAGGCCAGGTCGGAGCAATCTCAGATAGTGGAATGTGTCCCTGCCCATGGCAGGGGGTGGAGCTGGAAGGGCTTTAAGGTCTCTTCCCACCCAAACCACTCTGTAATTATATGATTCGTCCTTTCATTTGCCAATATCAAGGGCTTGAAACCTTTACAAATGGGTAGCAAGGTGAGTCTTTGCATCCAGAGGAAAAAAAAAAAGAAGAGATGAAACTTGGGACGTTGCTGAAAAAGCTGGTGACCTTATGGAATCTTAAACTCCGCTTCCCTGCAAGTGAAGCATGTAGCACTAAGACCACAAACCATCCTCTCAGGCTGTGCCAAACAGACCTGTCAGACTTCCAGCACCAGCAACATCCCTGTGATCACTAGAGTTGCAATCAGTTCACTTCTTGGTGTGTCCAGTGCTGAGGAAGGTGGTTAATCACCGATTAGCGGACATTCCTTTCAAAAAGGAGGGTTGGGAAGGAAAGGAGCTGCTGTTGGAATACCACACTGGCTTTGGCATTAGACAGACAGGAGCAATACATTAAAGAGAGCAGCAGAAAGTCTGATGCCACCTACATTCCTCCCATGCAAGTTTTAATTATAGCCCTGGACTTGGCTGAGACATGTCATTGAGCCCCATGTTCAGACAGATTTTCCATGACTAAAATTGTCTCCCAAGGATGATGTGTGGAGCAGGATGTTGAAACCCAAATGCATTTCAGAGAAGTCATTCTGAGTAGAGCGTCAGAATGAAGCTGAACCTCCCAGCAGGGCACAGAAGTTAAGCCAAATTGCAATCTCATTTGATGTATTCCTTGGGTTTTTCCCGGTTTCTGGGGAAAGCAGATGGGAGGCAGCTCAATTCAAGCAATGAACTTATGACTATGAGAGCTTTATGTTTTTTGCCAAGAGACAGCTCTAATTGATTTCATTGCACGGGAAAAGTTATGTTTGGGAGACAGTGTATTACTTACCACTGATCTAAAGGGAATTTTCAGCTGGGGCCTTTGGCATAGGTGGTAAGTTATAATATGAACAAGCGAAGGGTGAGACTTTGTAAGGCTTCACCTGGATATTGCTGTACAAAGGCTTGCTTGGTCTTGAGGCATTGATATGGAAAGAATGTGTAAGAATAAATTTTCTGTCTTTTTTAGATGTGAAATTTGCGTTCGCCCTTCGGTTCTCTCCTGTCAAGTCGCTGCATGAGCCCACGAGATGCCAAGAGATGATGTGGGGAGTGACGTCAGCTTGGAAATGGAGTCTGGAAAGTTGAAAATAGTCTGGCAGTCCCTATTAACTTATTCCTCTTTTTTTTCCTAAGTCTTGTAAAACATTTCACAGTTGAAGCCAAACTCTGTGGTAGGACTGAAATGCCATCAACTGATTGACTCTGACAGCATCACCCTCAATCCAAGAGTGGTTGAATGCAGTATTTTGAGTGTGTCCTTTGATAACCTCCCATTAAGGGATTCTTATATTTTGTTTTAAATTTGAACTTTTGTCTTAAATTTGTGATTTTTTTTTTTTGTTTAAAATTGAACTCTGGGCTTAGAGATGAGGTGACTTGCTCAAGGTGACAAAATTCTGGGGCGAAGAGGGAACTAAATACTGCCAGAGAAGGACTTCCAATAAATGAGAATATTTTTCATAGAATTATGGGGGTGTTTGGGTTGAGAGGGACCCTCAAGACCACGTAGTTCCAACCCCCCTGCCACTATTCCTGCTTGTTTTATTCTGAAAACAAAAAGAAACCCCAAAGATTTCTGCATAGTTTACTGGTCCAGCCACCTGGATGCCATTAGGATTGTTTGTTCCCAGTGTCAGCTCCTGCTGTGGGTATGGAAGCAGATGGAAGTGTGGCTGTCAAAGCAGGGTATATGTATTCGTGTATCTTTAATGCAAGACCAGTTTTAAAAGACAGAGACTTCCTAAAAGAAATGAGTCTTGAAATCTAAGCTTTGCTGGGTAACTAACTCAAATAACACCTTCCATTATTTAGGTTGTAAGCAATAAAAAATATTCTTGCTCGCAGTAGAGAGATTTCTCCAAATATACTTGTTTCTGCTGTAAAGTTGATGAATCTGTAATGCACTGCTTAATTAAACATTGCAGGGATATTGCTTTGGAGAGGAAACAAGTAATGAAGGGGATACAGTAAATTTTGGTGATTACAGATACAGTTGTTTAGCCCAAGTACTGCATGATCTGCTTTGCAGGTTAAAAAAAAATCCCAAAGAACACAATTTCGATTAAGCTCTGCCTTGCACTGCTAGCAATGGATTAGGCTATTAAACTATATTTTTCCATTAATAAAACAAATGTTAATGCATTGTTTGATGCTAATAATAAAACCATTGTAGGAAGCACAGCTCCTTCCACTAACATTTATCACATCTTGTCAAGGCTGGGGATGCATTCAGGGCTTTTTTCATCAAGGTGAATTGGGAAGGCACAGCAGGAACTTGCTGCCCTCTTAGTCTGCTTTGTGTTTGCCATGTTCTCATGGACAAGGCTGATCCAAGGGCTACAGAGAGCTGAACTTTAAATACATCGAACCATCTGCTACAGCACATCACTGGCTTCATTGAATTGTATTAATTCTTAGCAGAGCGAGGCAAGGAAGAAACCTCTGCTAAGCTCTGCCTGTTTCTAGAATCTATTAGGAGGCTGGAAACGCTCCACTAGCTCTCATGGTGCTGCACAGATAAAGATCTGCCTGTCCTAAGATTTTTGCACTAAAGCTTGTCTCGGGCACAGCCATAAAAACCTGGAGTTGGAATTCCCCTCTTGCCAGCAAATCCAGTGTGGTTGGATCTGGCTGCCCTGCTGAGGTAGGTGCGTGTGTAGTTATCAGGGCATGCGGATGGTTTAATACCTTGTCCAGCTGCTAATGGCTTGGTTTTTACCTTTTCCAGATGCCTGGGAGAAAGTTCAGGACTTCAGGAGGAAAAATCTGGTGTCTTCAGGAGGCTCAAACTGGGTGCCTTACTGGGGTGGGGGTGTGTGCATTGATCAGGGCATGGGGATGGTTTAAGGCCTCATCCAGCTGTTAATATCTTGATTTTTATCTTGTCCAGGAACTTGGAAGAAACCCTCTGAGATCAGGAGGAAAAATCTGATGCCTTCAGCGGGCTCAAACTGGGTGTTGTTCACTGCAAGGAGAGGGTCTGGGTTCTGCCCTCCCTCCCCATCTCTTTGTCAGAGGAGATTGTGCATTTTTTATCCCTGGCAATTCTGTCAGCTGGCTGGGGAGAGAGCAGGAGAGAAAGCACCTCCACAATGTTTATTCTCCCTGTCGTAAATCTTTGTGCAGACACTTTAATTGTGGACATTTTAATGCAAACAATGATAGCTGCAGATAAAAGCCACTGTAAGGAGATGTCTGGAACCTCCCCATCAGCGATTTGGGTGATGCTGCACACTACATTTCCTCTTAAAAGGGAGAGCAGAGGGCACAGGCAGCTCTCTGAAGCCTCAGCAAAAGCTGTTTCCAAGGGCTGCTGGAGCTCCGGGAGCAGGGCCACGCTGCACACAGATGTCTGTCACAAACAGGATGGCAGCGCCTTCAATCACAAATAAATGAAGTCGAAGGCGAAACAAGCTCCTGGTATGTTAGGGCTGTAGCTGCAGCTGTGCCCTCTTAATCCAGAGCAGCAATTTGTGTTAAGAGACTGTGAGGGAGGCACAGTTGGTGAGTCAAAGACATAAATACCCATAACCAAGCAGGTTCAAAGAAATGCTGCTGTGCTATTAAGGAGAACATTTCTGAGTTCTCCAGCAGCGTGACTGTATCAATTCTAAAATGTATCAATTTACACATGTGCCTCAAGAAGCAAACCCAGCCATTTACTGGGATGCGTCTGAAGTCTGTGCAGACCTTAATTTGCCTTATCAAAGGGCAATCTGTTGTGTCAAGACTTGGAAGAAGGCTTGATTAAAAAAGCAGTTGAGGTGTAAATGCTGGCATCTGAGTGGTGCAGAAGTAGTATTTATTTAAATGCATTTAATGAGTGATTTTGGTAATGTGGCCCTGTATTTAGAGCTGCATCAGTGAGTCTTCCTTCAACAGGGCTTAGCCACACATTGCTTGTCTTTTGCTGCCAGGATTATTTCTGTGCTCTGTGGCAGTCCTCAGGCTCGTGGTGTTAAACACCGGACAAACTCACTGGGCTCGGCACCCTGAAGCTTTTATTGAGAGCAGGGAAGGGAAGCTGCCTGGGATTTTGGGGTTCAAAGGGCTGATGTGCCCTTCTGTGCTCTCCTGGCAGGCTGTTTGGTCTCACTGTTGTCCACCAGCAGGGTTTAGGTAAAATCTTGCCTTGTGTGAACTCCAGGGCACAGCTTGGGAGAGCTCAGCTTCAGTTCTGCCAGTGTTAACAGTTTTTATAAGTATTTAAATTAAAATTAATGATCTTAAAGCTTTACTTAAACAACAAATTAAACCTCCTCCGACTGTTTTGGCATGAATAAAACTTTCCATAAGACTGCAAATGATTATTCTGAATAGGACAAAAAAAAAAGTAGATTTTTATCTACAGCTTTGATGCCTTCAGCACTCAGCCCTGCCCTTCTGGGTGCAGGTGGAGTGGCTGCCCATTCCTACCTGGAAATCTCCTTCAGGAGCTGCCATGCTCCTGAATGTATAATGTATAATTATGTATAATTACGGCAAAACCCCACTGTTGTTTGGAATAAAGCTGTAGCAGGGGACTCCTAATCCCTTTGTCCCCAAGACACTGTTTTGTGTTGGGCCACATTAATGTTAGATAGTATTAGGTGAAGCAAATACACTGTATTTGAATCCCTGCCCTGTAATTACACAACAGAGTTCAGTAGCTGTAAATAAACTAAGTTTTGAATAAAATATGTTTGTTTCTGCTAACACTGTAATGCTTGGACTTATAATTTCCCTCTTGAGCAGTCTATTTTTTTCTGAAATACTTGAGTGGTCGTGTTTAGGTTTTATTTGTCTTTTTTTGTTTGCCTACCTTCTCCAGCATATTCAAAGTGTCCCCTATTCAACTCGTGTAATTTTAATTAAATTCAATAAAACATTTCTCCTTTCTATATTAATGTACCTGTGTTGGCTCTTATGATACAGTCTCAAATACTGTGAAATTTAAAATTCAGCTCCTTCATGAAATAGACGAACATAAAGAGAATGCAGCTAGTGAAACCAACTGTTGGAGCAGCTGATGAATATAACCTCCTGCTCAGGTACAGAGCGTAAAACCCTGTTGTACAGACAATTTCCTGCAGATTGAATGAGACCTGAAATCTAATTCATTGTTGAAGAGGGTTTGTGTTTTGAAAAATACTCTCTGGGGAAGTGTTGTGCCTTTCTGCACGGCACAGAGGTGAGCTCAGTGTTACCTGTGTGACACAGCTGATGGACAAGATGGTGAGATTTGCCAAAAATCACATTAAGGACCTTGAGATATTTGGGATTCACCACCTCTCAGGCCTGCAGGAGCAGGTGGTGGCAGTGACAGTGGCTTTCTCACCCCTGCTGACACTGGGTGCTATAAACAAGCTTTGCCTTTTCTGACGAAGGTGTGAGTACTCTAGAGCACATGTGAAAAGAATATTTTCTTGCAGGATCTGGGCTGAATGCTGAGTTCCTGGTATTGTTCTGGGAATGAGGCCAGCGGGACTGGGTGCTCACCCTTCATGTGGGTGGTGGGGGCTGTCTGAACATCTTGGCTGCTGCATCCCTCCCAGCATCTGAACTGTCACAGGCACCTTGTCCTTGAACGTTCCCAGCAGAGAAGAGCTGCCTCTGAGTGCTGTGGGCTGGACAGGCAGCTCTGCCACTTCCCAGTGCTGGTGAAGTGGTTTGAGTTGCCAGGGGGAGGGAATGGATGAAGAAGTTTGGACGGATCCCCAGCCGATGATTTATGTCAATTATTAGAGCAGCTTTGTGGCCAGATCAGGGGTGGCCTTTTTCACACACCTTTGAACATAAGATGCTCTTGCTCTGCAAGCTTCTTTTAGTGGTTGGTTTGTTGGCCTTGAGCTCCCTAGAACTCTGCTCCAGCCACTGCTTCCCTTATGCTCACCTGGCTTTGGGAAGGGCTCTCTGGGCAGCCATCCAAGAGGAGCCAGATCTTCCTCTGCAGATAATGTTGTCTCTTTTAACAGCAGAAAATAATCAAATATTAAAGAGGTTGGATAAAGGCCTTGAAAAGAACAATTAATTTGATGCACTGAACGTTTGCAGATCAGTTTTCAGCAGTGGGCAGCCTTACTTGACAGGCGTAAATGATATTGTCATACAAAAAGGCACAGATTAGAATGTCTGTGTGATCTGCAGATTGTTTCATTGTTCCTTGCTTGTTACATGTGCCCTTGTAGAGGAGACTTTTCCATCACTGTGCATCCAGGTGACCTTTAGAAGAACATTGATGGAAACCTAACTGACACCTTTCCCTCTGCACTCGTTTCCCACTGCTAAATGTGGAGTGGACCTAAGAATTTAGCAAAAAAGGTATTTGTGGCCCATTCTTTCGTCAGTTATTTTTTTCCAGGCTCAGAAGCTGCATTAAATCTGTTCACATGAACCCCAAAGTATTTGCCTTCATTTTCTCTCTGCTCCTTCACTACAAGCTCCTCTGCCCTGTCCAGGAGGACAAAATCCTGATTTTACACTGGTTTTATGATCGATAGAGAAAAATCCTCTCATATTCAGTGTGATCTCTACTTTTCTGTAAAAAACTCAATTTGAGCAGTTTCCACCCAGCTGTGTGGTCACTCTCTTACAGGTTCTTACCTGTTCTTGCAGAAACCTCCAGAGTGTGACTAGAACACAGTGGGTTGTTTCTGTTTTAGAATTGTCAATCTCTATATTAGCTGATGAATTATTTGCAGCTCAGCTGTTTCCATGACATTGCCTTAAGTTTGTTCTTTAAAAGAGAAGGAATCTGCAATGGTTTTCCTCTTCCTTAAATCTGTATGCCACTGCTGTCTCATCTGTTTAATACACTTCCTTTACAAACCTAGACTTATGTTTTAGCCTAATGCCAGCAAGAGCTCTGGAAAGATTTATTCTTCTGGGCCCTAATGTGAAATGAGTAATGCTACAACTGGCTCCCTTGGTAGCAGCAACACGTTTTACTACTGACTGTCAGAAACAATAAAAAAGAGAATACGTTGGTAGTTTCTGTGCTATTTGCTTCCTGGGATTTTTGTCCTGGATTAACCTCCACAAATATATTTCATGAGTAACTTGGAGAAGTTCTCAACATGTGTGGAGGAGAGAAACAGGGGAAAGAAATTGAGTTGTTGCTACAGCTTTTAATGATAAACATCAAGAGAATGAGGGCTTCATGGCAAGGCTGTGATGACCCACTGAGCAGCCACTGTCAGTGTATTTTCCAGAGCACAAATATCATCTCTCAGCATGGAATTTGCCTATCCACAGCTGGAACAAGTTGTGTGTCAACTCTGCCAACACACAACCCAAGTGTGTGCTGCAGGTAAGACTCGATTCAAAGCTTTTAAAATTTCAATTCTCTTAAAAAAGCCAAGATTTGTTGAATTCTGGGTTCTAGCTCAGCCCAAGGGATAAGGGTGTTCTTTTAAAGCAATGGTTGACCACTTGGCTCAGCATCAGAGGCTGGATTTGTTTTATTAGTTTTGCTGGGAAATGCAAGTGCTTTCTGCTCTAGTTATTAAATAGATGAACATGGCCTTCTTTTATAGATAAAAATACTGTGAAAATTAATCTGTTAACAGCCATCCAAGGTCTGAGTGAGCAGACAGATAAATCTTCAGTGCTGAGTGCTGTTCGGCTTTTACATGAAGGAGTTATAGAAAGATATAAAAGGAAAGCTAATGTTTGGATTTCAAATGGAAGGGAAACCAAGCCTGATATTTGAAAGTTGGTATAACCCCCTCCTAGAGCAGGTCAGGAGTGCTTCAAACTGCCCCACTTTCAGCCCGGTAAAGTTCAGGAGTTCTTGTTATTTGAAATACATCAATTACCCGTGAGTCTCAGGAAAGGCGTGAACTGGAGTTGCTGTGAGAAGAGCCTCCGGGGAAAAGGCTCTTTCCTTTTCTTTGTGGAGGTTGGGTAAGGGAAACATTGCTTTTCTCCTTGGCCAAAAGAGATTTTCCAGAGCTTAAAGGCCAGGACCTGTCGCCACGTGATTGTGGGAGAGTGGTGTTGATTTAATGTTGTTCCATGTTGTCCTTAATGACTTAATAAAGTTTCTAATGCAGTTTGTGCCTTCCTTCCATCTCCAAGTCCCGGCTTCCTTTTGAGTCTTGGCAGGGAATATTGTTCTCCCACAGCAATAATCACTGTTTTATCCTTTCCCATGTCTTCTCCCATGCTGTGGCATTTTCTGATTTGTGTGTTGAGCTCCACAAGTAAGTTTTTCAGAGTAGTTTATTTGGCTGTTTTACATCAGTGATAGTGGCTGAGTTTTGGGAAGCACAACAGATCCAACTGTGATATAATTTCAGTGGGTTTTGGACAGAACTGTCCCATTCCAAGTTTCCCTCTTGGCTCTGCCTTGGCTAAGCCGCTCTTCGACACACTCACTGTGCTGCAAAGGACACATGGAGGATTTTGCATTTGTTTTACATGTGTTGGACTAAACTTCCAGAGGCTTAAAACCTAATATCCCACCTGTCCTTTCTATCATTCGCTTGAGAAGGACGAAAGGCAATTAAAATCACCAGCAGTGTCAGAAGCATGACAGGAGCTGACGGTTTTGGGTTGTGGAGCATTGCTTGCGATGGATGGCTCTGCAGAAATTGTCACATCTCATCTTTGTCTCCTGCCAGAGCTCCCTTTCCCAAAATGCTGCTGGGCTTTCCAAATTGAAATGATTTAGAAACAACTACCTTGTCTAAATTTTTTTTCATCCAGGCAAAGGCGCAGGGAAGTGATGTTATGGAGAATTTGTGGCTGCGCCATCCCTGGCAGTGTCCAAGTCCAGGTTGGATGGGGCTTGGAGCAACCTGGGCTAGCGGAAGGTGTCCCTGCCCATGGCAGGGCTGGCACTAGATGGGATTTAAGGTCCCTTCCAACCCAAACAATTCTACGGTTCTGTGATTCTATGACTTAACAGAGCCAGCAGTGCAATGCGGAGAGGGAAGGGAGTGTTTGAGCTCGGAGTTGCTGCTGTCAGCAGTGATTTAACAGTTTATCCAGTTACAGCCCAAAAAGAAAATCAAATATTTTCAGTTTGCTAGGAATGGGAAGCAAACTTTGCATTGCAGCTGTGCTGAGAAGTTGGCTTTTATGAGACACCCAGGATGAAATGTAAAATTTATTTCCTACTATTAAACCATTTTACTCTGGCAGAAACCACGTGTTGGCCACATCTGGGCACAGCTGGATGAGTGATTATAAAATGTGGGATGGCTT
Organism: Cnemophilus loriae; assembly: GCA_013397755.1. Taxonomy (NCBI): domain Eukaryota; kingdom Metazoa; phylum Chordata; class Aves; order Passeriformes; family Corvidae; genus Cnemophilus; species Cnemophilus loriae. The sequence continues at coordinate 586,570 of VZTF01004188.1, read as the reverse complement.
TTGCCTTGGAGTTTATGGCCTAAATAAATAGTTCACAGCATGAGAGTTGATGTGCATATTTGAGCACTGGCAAAGCAGCAGTGATGCAGAGACTCCTGAGCAAGCTGGGTCCCAAAATCAGTCCATTTATAGGTGGGAGTTCATGGCACGGAGAAAATATTAAGTGTGATTTGAATGAAATTCCTTTGGGTTCTCCCTGGCTCATGTTCAATCCCAGCTTACCACTTAAAACGTAATTTTTGGAGGACTTTAACGACGTCTTTAAATAGTTTGCATCTGTGTGAGCTCTAAAAATAAAGAAAAAAAAATTGGCTTTGAACACCTGTGAGTTTGGGATTTCTCTGTGCTGCTTCCTCATCTCTTGTTGGCGTATACATAACCGCAGTTATGATCTGAAAGAGATGTGTTTTAAAATATCATTTAGGTGAAGTGTGACTCTTTACTTGGTAAATAACAGAAGGGAACACAGAGGAGGGAAAGGAAGTCAGATTTTATAGAGATGCAAATGGCTGCTGGGGCTAGATCTCCAGGCCCAATTTATTTCAAGGTTTGGTGGAGTTATTTGAAAAATGGACCTGCAAACTTTTAAAGAAATGATTTCCTAAACTGGAATAATTCTGTGCTCAAAATCAGCTGAAGATTGGATCTTGTGAGAGTAAATTATGCCCCTGGGAATCCTGGTATTGCTCTTAGCAAAAGAGATTTATAGAGAGAGCAATGAGTGGAGATAGATGCAGTGAACTCAGTCTTTGGGAGCTAAGACTGATTTATAAGTTTTGTTTTTGCAGTTTGTGCTACCATCAGTACCTAAAGATGGATTTATAGTTTCCTAAGTAAATTCATCACCATGTAGACAGGATTTTTTTTCCTCTTTTGCAGAGGGAGAGATCTCACTGAAAAATTAAGCTCATGCTTTGACTCGGATTTTTTTCCCCCCTTAAATAATCAAAATAGATAAAGAAACACCATTTCCATGAGTTTGCAGGCCAGCAGGTGTGACCCATAGTGGATCACATCCCTTTCTAGAAGAGTGTATCTGCTTGAGTGGCTGTGCCAGAGGTCCCAGATGATCCCCTCTGGAATGGGAGGGTCTCCAGGCATGGGGGGATCCATGTCCCAGCTCAACACCCTCAGCACTGCCCCACTTACCTGTAATTCCCAGACAGGGTGGAAGTTCAGCCTCTGTGGTGGGAGAAAAAAGCTAATTTCCTCAGGAATCTGATATTTCACACTGCTCCAGAGCAGTTTGGATAATCATCTTTAACACTTATTTGGGTCCTTGCGAAGCAACTTCCAAATTTATTTATAGGTTTAGACCACAAAATGTTTATTGGCTGACTTAGATCAGCAGAGAGGAGAATTCCAAAGAGCTTTTCTTTATGCATCTCTGTAACAAGAGCACTGGAAAGTTTGTTTTAGAGTGGGAAGTTAAAGGCCTGGTAAAGAATTGACATCTGATCAAACTGGAAATCTAAATCCAAGCTGATCATGGTGCAGTCAGAGTTCATATGTTTGACTTTAGGGTTAAGCTCTAACATAAGGACTTTGAAACCTGTGGCAGATGCAAAAGGATGTAATGTTATAGATGAGCCATGAAAATCATGGAGGAAGTTGGTTTGCTTAATTTAGTGAGGAAAGTTACAGAAAAAAGCCCCAATTTTTTACAGTTTTATTGGTGAATATAATTAGAAATATCACGGGGAGTTGCTGCTAATACAATATTGTGCTGCACGGGATGTGGGCTTATGATTAAAACCCTTTGCCACCCTCACCGAGTGCTTTGCTGCTCTCCAGGCAGTGAAAGGGAAATCCATTCTTGTAACTGGAGCTTTTCATTGGCACAGGGATCTGAAGTCTCTTTTCCCCTCTGTCTCAGCTCAGATGAATCAGACACTGCCAGGGCTGAGTTTATTCTGCCAAACAAAACCAAGCACCTGCCTGAAGGACCATCAGGAGCCTCAGTGAATTCCTGCTGTAGGACACGGTCATTAGCCTCCTCCTGGCATTGTTTTGATGTCTCAAGAATTCCAGATGTTCCTATAAATCAAACACCTTTCTGGATGGTGCCTGCCACCAGAACTGGAAACACAGCAGAAGCTGTGGATGGTGCTGTGGAGTAAGAAACAACTTTCCCCGTTAAACTGGAGGTGAGAGGTGACCCAGCAGCCACAGATGCTCTTGTCCTCTGAATCCCCCAGTAAGAGACACATGCAGGACTTTCTTCCTTGTTTTATCCCCTACTTTCTGGCCCCCTTGGGTCAAAGTGACAGTAGCACGGTAAACTCCACCCCATGCCACTTGCTGTGTGCTCTTGACATGCTTACTGTGAAATAATTGATAGGGCCTGGTGTTAAACCTATTAATTTTGATTTTGTTAGCTCATTAATGGGCTTCCTTCGTCTTCTCCTTTCGCTTTGCAAAGCAGCCTTATATTTAATTAGCATTGGTTGACCCTTTTTATTTAGCTGGTAAAAAGGTTATTTAAGTCCTTAAGAAGAATTACTACAACTACAGTCAACCTGGTAATTGATGTATTGTTGCAGGGGCTAATTAGGCTCATATTTGGGCTGGGGAAGGCTGTGCACGCGTGGTACAGGTGTGTGGGCATAAATTAGTGTTGTTCTTCAGCAAAGTTCAAGGCACAGAGTAAGGAAATAGCAAAAGCATTGGTAAACCACTTAATGGCTGGTGGGTGCCCATGAGGGAGGTCAGCTCGTCCTTTGAAGCTTTCCCAGCAAATGTTTGTGTTTTTCTTCTAAACACAATGAAGATGTAGTCTAGTGACTATTTGGGGTTCCTCCTGATGATACCTGACCAGGTAATTGCAGTGATTAATGAAAAACACCAGCAAGCCTGAGTGTTCAAAGATGGATGTCACATTGGGGACAATTGTAGAGATAAAACCAACAGCCCTTGCAGAAGTGAGCTGAGATGGTGGCAGGCAATGGTGTCTCTGTACCTGTGTAAGTTTAATCGGGTGTATTTATTCTTACATGCCAACTTTGTTCTTTTTAAGAGGTGCAAACTGCAGATAATAAAACAAATCCTGGTGTTTGCTGCACTTGGAATTGCCATCAATCCCCCAAGTCTGGCAGAGCCTGTTCTGAGAAATGAGACTAACAGGCATTCATTAAAACTTGATTCAGAGAAGTTCATAGGTTGAGCTGGGTTTTTTGCAAGTTTACTTGGAGAAAGCCATGGGAACGTGTTTAAAAGGACTCTTTAGTCAAGGTCTAAAACACAAATCTCTTCTATTTCTTGTACGGTCTCCTTTACATCGGGCTACAAGCAGTGGGACTGTTTCATTGCTTTGTTCTTTTCAGAAAAACTCTGAATACTCTGAAGGTACCCTAGTCTTTAGGGTTCCTTCCAACCCAAATTCTATAATTAGCCCACGTTCTGTAGAAATTCTGTAGGGTGCCTATCCATTACCTTGCTGGATCCACACACATCTGCCCAACCTACCAGAAACCTGAATCATAATTCGGTAAAACCTCCAATTATCATTCCCATACCTTTCGAATTACTGTAATAAAGCCTGAGCACTGTCCCCCTGCCCTTTAGGGTTAAGTGTGTTCAGCCCATCAATCTGTTTTAGTGATCTCAGACTCGCTGGTGTTTGCAGCACAATAAATCTGCCACCGGTTCTGGCCAGGTCCTCATCTACATGGGGACTTAATGGCCTTTCATGTCACACATCGTCAAGGATAACAGCACTAATGGGGTTCCAGAGAGCCCTTGAGAAGCGTGGAGCAGGATGGCTGTGAACTGGCCACTGTTATGGTGATAAATTCCTTTCCATTCCCTTGCTGCCTGTTGATTAATCGGCGTAGGGAAGGTACAGAACCTCCTCAGCCGGGCTGGGATTAAATCAGCTCTCCCAGCCCGGCCCCTGCACCTAAATATTTGTAGGGAACTCCTCCCATGAGGTTTGTCACAGTTGGGAAAAATAAGGTGAGGGTTTAAATCCCTCAGTTTCATTTCCCCCTTCTCTTTCCATATCTTCCCTGGCCCATTAATTTCCTTTCCATACCAAAGATACTTTGTTAAAAAACCCACAAGTGTCACCAGACAATTTATAAATTCTTTCTTTAGCAATTTGAAGGAGAATTTCTGGAAGTGCAGGAAAATGAAGGAGTTTAGATAACTTATCTGTTAAATGTAACAAAACCAACAAAATGCTGAATTTCTTTAAGTAGAAAACCAAAACCAAAACCAAAACCTGAGCAGAAGAATTAATGAGTTTGGTTGATAGCACGCAGGTAATTGTGTTTCATGAGCTGATGATGTTTTTAACACTCACAGACTACACTGGGGTGGTTTGTAACATTTCAGGAAGTTTTGGGTTTGGTATTGGCCAGGTTGATGGGGTTTGGAGCACCCTGGGATAGTGGAAGATGTCCCTGCCTATGGCAGGGGGTGGAAAGAGATCTTTGGGGTCCTTTCCAACCCAAAATGCTCAGTGATTCTATCATGGGGATCTTTTCCAGACAGAGTTTCCCAGTAAAATTATTGGTGCAGGTGCCCAAAACTTGCCTCATGCCAGGTTTGTGTTTATTTGAATTTCAGAGGCAGAGAGAGCAATAGATACTGTATTTGTGTTACAGCCCGAGATGGGATCTTTAACAAGGCTACTCAGGAGAAAGCAAGTTGCTTTTTAACATTTTACATCAGAAATCAAAATACCAGGCTGGCTGGAGCTGAGGCAAGCCAGGAAAATTACCATCCCTCTTAACAGATGCTTTCCTTGAATGATTCAGGCATCCGTAAATGATGAGTGCGCTGCTCACTCGGGGCACTGGCTTTTATTTTTATTTTGCCTGTTTATAGAGAAACAAAATCTATTCTCTGTAGATAGAAAGGTAACAAAAATCAGAGACAGAGCTCCTGTTTTTTGCCAAGGCACAGGCATGTTTGACATCCTTTTTATCTGCAGGTTTAATCTTGAGAAAGAAACTTGCTCCAATCAATTCCTAAAATCTCTACAAGGCAAAAAAATATTGCAATAGAAAAAACATTTTCCTGTCTTCAGTGGTTGGTTCAGCATAATTAACATGACTAATGCAAGACAATTTTCTGATAGTTATTATATTAGAGAGCTTAGCTGACTCATAACTGCCCCCATGACAGAGCCAGAATGCAAATTACTTGGATAGAAATAGCACCAAGCTGGTTTGATTAAAATGTGATACGTATTTTGAATTAAAAATATTCAAGGTCTTACAAAATGACCTTAATGTCACTTCTCTCCCTCCCCCAAGGCCATCGAAGAAATTTGCATGATCATTTGGAGACAGCTTTTCCCTTCTCCCTCTCTGGATCCAGTCTCTGCCATTCATGGAAAAACAGAGTGGCTGATTCTGTTCCTTTTCTGAGCTCAGCTACAGCAGAATAACGATGGAGAATTTTGTCCTCTCTCTGAAACCTGGCTGCTCTATCAGAGTTAGGAAGATAACTGAGCTAACAATAAACCATCGGACTCTAATCCTCGTTAAAAACCAGAGCTATCTCCAAGTCCTTGTCCCCTCAGCCCCAAAAATCTGACTGAGTCCAGTTACCTCCAAACTCCTGAAAAGCCTGAGAACAAAGTGTTTGTTGAGATAGTTTTGAAGATTTTTGTGTACTCTAAATTTTGGCTGAAGAGTTGGTAAACTTTGGGCACTTGGGTCTAAGAGAGGGTCAGAAAATAATTTTCAGACTCTACAAGAGGTCTGAAAAGCCTCTCTTAATTTTCTGATTCATATTCCAACGAATTTTCCAATTTTTAATTTTCCAAATTTTCTCAGTTTCCTAATTTTCTCTTTTAAATTCCAACTTGTAAAGACAGGGTCTGCAAACGCTCTCTTAAGGGTGTTTTGCTTCTGCAACAATCCTACATTCCAGGCAGCCTGGGAAGGAGCAGTGCTCTGGATGGAAAAGACAGTTGAAAATTAGAAAGGAGCAGTTATTATAGAGAATTGCCCCAAAACATGGGATTTTTAAGTCAGCTTTCTTCAGAACTCCAATGAAGTGGTGCAGTGAGATTCTGTGTCACCCACTCCAGCTCATCTGAGCTGGAATTCAGACAAATTTACAGGTAAAAGGATTATTTTGCCCATTCTCCTCCCAGCCCTGAGCAAAGCAGCTGCTTTTGTGTGGATCCTGAGGAGCAGAGTTCACTCAGGGTCCATCCTGCACAGGGGTGACACCTGGGGCTCTTCAGTGTTTCTGTGGCATAAACAACAATTTGCATGGATTTGGGGCATAAATGAACTCTCAGTGCCCTTTTTCTGTTTCCGGGCTGGTTCCAGGCTCTCTCAGATTTCAAAACCAGCTTGAAGGATTTGAGGTCCAACCCCGCTGGACCTCCTGGCACAGCCCTTTAGGAGTTTTTATTTGAAAACACATTAGACCAGAAAAATTGCTCCTTAAATCTGATTTTTGCAGCCAGAGCCCATCCCAAATTTTTAGCGTGGTTGAACTCCTGCTCCCATACTCTCTTCTGCTGTATGAGCTTGTTTTGATGCACTGTGGGGAACAGATCTGTGATAAAATCTTTTTTACCAAGGCTTTTTTTATTTTATGTCCTGGAGACTTGGGTTTTGTCTTCCTATTCCCCACTACTCATTCATTCCACATGCTTTACTTCTGACCCTCTTCTTTGTTTTTCCATTTTTTGATACGTGGAGATACTTTTGATAAGGACTAATCAGTTATCAGTAATCCATCTCTATCCGCAGGGATGCTGCCTCACTTATTAATGTGTGCAGCAGAGTGTGGCTGTTACTCTTCCTTCTACCACTGCTGGGTATCACTCTGCTCTTTCATGGCTTTCTGAGAATTTTAGCTGAAAAATAATGCCAGTATTTCCTAAAACATTCCTGAAGATAAGGATTAGAATGTGGAAAGCACAACTCCAGGCTGAAGTTAAAAATTAAGAGAGGAAGGGAAGGCCTGGATTTGGAATAGATGATGCACGGTGACCAGGGCTGAATAAAGAGATTCCTGCCCCTGCCCAGGTTATCCAAGGAGCTCTCCTGGGAATGATGTGGCCCTTGGGCCTTGAAAATGCTTCCCACTGGGATTGTGCCACAAGATGAGCCCCCACCTTGAGTGCAGCCACTGCTGGTGGAAGGTGGAGTCGCTTTTGTTGTCACTGCCACTGAGCTGCTCGCAGTGAGCTCCCTGTTTTGTCTTCTCCTGGTTATAACATCCAACTCCATCTGAATCCCATTATGCACTGGAATTAATGCCTTCATTTATGTGCCACTGCTGCTGTTCCTTGTGCCTCTGGCACATGGATTTGTTTCCAGTACCAGAGATGCAGTAATTGAGCTGTTCCTTCACTTTACTACTGCTGTTTGTGAAGGTCTTCAGTCTCCGCTGGGGAACAAACAGCTCCTAAAGACCCTGCTTTTTCCTCCTCTAACCCAATACAGCTCAGACACGAAAATATTTTTCTGTCAGTAACTTGCTGATTTTTTCTAACATAGTTTGGTTTTGACCTAAAGGTGTTCCAGTGCTTAATACAGGTCTTGGGTTTCCCTGTGGTCACCAGGAACACCAGGAACATTTGCCATGGCTGAGTTATCTTCCCACTGACCTGGGAAGCTCATGTCTGGTAGATGTTGAATTCTGGCCCCTCACTGTGGCACAGCTGAGGGTCCATCTGTGCCAAAAGAGATCCTGGCTGGAGGATGTGCGAAACTTCAAGCTCAAACAAAATATTTCAGGTTGTATAATGAAACCAGAATGTCAGAGATGCTGTTTGGTTTCCCATTTACCAGTGGATGTGATGGAGCCTAAACCCTGACTGTTTCTGCATTCCAGAGTTGCACCCTGAGCTAAATTCACTACACAAATTGTGCTAAACAGACAGTGAAAGCCAGAATTTCATGTGTCATAAAACTGCATTTTTTTCCCTCATGCTTTTGTTTGAGGAGGTATTTTCTTTGCCGCAATGAATGTTCATTTAAAAAATTTTGAGCTGCAAGATTCACAGGAGGTGATTTACTGTAATTGTAAGGATTTCTTGTATAACATTAACAAAACCAAGAGTCTAATTGGGTACAGGAGGCAGAATTAGGTGAGCAGGGGCTGGCAGCAGCCAAGCACTCCTTGAATTGAGAATATGCATTAGGCAGCCTGACTTGTTCTGGAGCACTTCTGCTGAGAGTTTTGCTTTGACTGAGTTCTTAGTGCTGCTGAAAGGTGGCTGATTGATGGCTCTGAATAATAATAATAATATACTTAACATTTTTCACTCGCTCAGGGCACTTTCAGCCTTGTCTGGTTTATGGGGAGGTGAGTGATGACTGATTTTCTGCAAAGTCATGAAAAGGTGGTTCTAGTTCCTCTGTCACTAATCTGGCTCACGTGCTTCTTCCCACAGTACTGCTGCTCCAGGATGCTGATTCCTCATGGAATTTTTTCCCTCTGGTTTAGGTGCAGCCCAGAAAATGGGAAGAGCAGCAGCTATGTCCAGCAGCAGTGATTCTACTGACCTTTGTCTTTGTCCCAAATCTTTGGAGCTGGATCCTGAGACAACACAGTTTGGGAAATTAAACTCCTGGATAATTTAAACCTTGGTTCATTGTCACAGAGAAAGTGTTGAAACTGTTCCTCTCTCAATAATGATCTGTGTCTTTACTCATGCCCATCTTCAAAGGTGTTGGATTTTCTTTCTTAATGTTATTGAAATTTTTTTTATTCCAAGATGGTAGAATTGTTTTAGGAGTTGTCCCTCACAGAAGGGTAGGTCAATTCAAATTACAGTAACTCTACAGGAAGCAGTGTTAGAGCTTGAAACATGAGGGGTTTCCTTCAGCACAATTCAATACCTGGAAAATAACTGTACATTTTGTGTCCTCCTCAGGGCATTGGGAATGTCTCCAGGAACCTTTGGGATCCTGCAGATGAACACCAGAGGAGTTAAACAATACATTGGTATTAAACTGTACACTGTCAGCCCAGAACTGCCAGAGCCCTGCAGCAGCAGCATTTTTATGCTTCTGGAAAAAAAAAATGGAAAGTGTGTTGTTCCAGTGTATGTGCCAAGTGCCAGACTTTTTATAATCCTTTAGGAAAACTTTTCTTGCCTTGTTTTATTCCTTAGATATTGTAAAGATGAATATTTATTTTTATTACGTTACTCATGAAGGTCAGCTGCCTTCATGAGAAGGATCCCCATGGAAATTGCTTCTCAAGGTTCCCTCCAGACTATTATATTCTTTCCCAAGTCATCCAAAGGGAATTCTTCACATGAAGTTTNGGAGGAAAAAGGCATTTATTAAAGCAGAATGGAAAATAAGAGGTCTGGAAAACGGAGCTGCCTCTGGAAGCCACGGAGTCAAATGCCTGCACATGCAGGGACAATAGATTGTGGAAACTATTTGGGATAAATGGGCCTGGATGGCCTTGGCAGCACCTGAGTGTCACAGGGGCTCATTGAATATGCTCAAAACATCGAATTGTTTGTTTCTCTGCCACATGCATTTTTCCACAAGATGAGGAATGAGCTTGAAAATGATATCTGAATTAATTTGCAGCATTCTCTAGCCCTGATTTCCTGTGGAATGGGAAATGGAGAAGCAGAGTACATTACACTGCTGCTCTGCTCTGCCCAGGTCCTCAGCCTTGAGGCTTCTCTGCAATCTGTATTTTACTGATGATTTGTGGTAAAAAGCTCTAACAAACCCCCAAAAGTCTGTCATTTGTAGAGCCACTATCAAAAGTTGGCTGTCCAAAATTTGATTAAGGAAATGAAAGCCTGGCATGAATAAATCCTGCACTCTTTTGACCTTCATCGTGTTTGCCATCACTTTGTCCTTAACTTTGTATTCATACTTTATGGTTATGAATTCCCTGGTTAGAAATGTTTGATAATATTTTCAACTGTTTGCTTTGGTGGAAGAGTTTGACTTAGCACTGAGAGAAAAAAAGACTTTTCAGACTGAAAACAAACACTTGAAACTTTGTTGTCTGATTACTACCTGTGGCTGCAGTTCTGCTGCTTTTTGGGTATTTTCTGCTTGCTCTGGTTGAGCTCTGCAACTCCTGATAGATCCCCCTGTCCTTTGTGCTGGGCTGCTGTGGTGGGATGCTGTTATATTTTGCCAGAGTGAATTGAGAGGGATTTAATTTAGAAATTTAATTTAGCCCTGCCTTAGGGAATGGGAATCTGGAGATAGTGCGGTGATGTTTGTATGTGTGTGTGCCTGTGTCTCTCTCAGCTTCTTAGTCTGATTCCCCCTGAGTGAAAATTTGAATTCCTCTGCCGAAAGCAGACTCATTTTTGGGGGGAATAGAAACCCAGTATTGTGTTGGACAGCAGTGTTTCAGCAATAATACAAATGCACAGTGTAGAGCAGAAGAAGAACCATCCCTTCTCCCTTCCACAGGAACTCTGCTCCTCACTGGAATTTCCTGGGTGGAAGGGATTTCATATTTGGAGGACCATGACTAAGGGATTTCTTTAGCTGCTGTTCAAGCCAATGTATTTTAGCTGCTGACAAATGTATTATTTTGAATTATTTAAGTTTGCATTCTTTGGGGGAAGAAAAATACTTTTAATATACATCTGTGGGTTCAGTGGCAATAATCAGCACAGAGAGAGCTCTGCTTTTCATCTTAAAGACAAATGTGCAATGTGGTTAAATGGCTGAAAAGTGAAAGGTGGATAAATTCATATGGAAAATAGAATCCAAGTCTGAGTAGCCAGTGTTTAACCCTTATTCAGAGTGAGCTGCTTAAACCAAATGCAATTCCCTCACAATTAGTATGTGCCAGTTGGATTATAAATTATAATAATCACTCATTGATTTGGGGTACAGCAGATGTGGGCTTTGTTTGCCTCCTTCAGTGTCCTGTATTCACATGGGTGTAAAAACTGGTGTTACATCTGAGGGCTGCATCCAAAAATTAAATTCCTTTACTCCATTTATTCCAATTTCGGCATAATTTAGGCTCTAGATGGAGGGGATGGCTCTGGAGTGGCATCAGTGGCACTGCTAAATCTCTGTGCTCTGCATTCAGATCTGCTTTATTTGGAACATTTAAAGTCACAGCTAGAACTTAAAGATAATTGGATCAGTTTTAATTCTTGAAATGCTGCTTTAGAAGAAAAATGCTTTCTGTTTTAAGGACTTGGAGCCTTTCATTTTGTAAATCTAGGAGTTCAGAAAACAACTCAGAGAGGTTTCATTGTTCTTAGGGGTTGGAACTCCCTTGCTGTGGCCACAGTGTGATATTAATCTGCAGATTTATAGGGTCCTTTGTTTTGTTTTATTTGGGTGTTTTCTGTTGTTGTTTATTTGGCCTTTTAAACCAGTTGATTTCCTTGGTTAACAGTAAAATACGTGTTCCAGTGGGAAGAACAAGGTAACTCCATGGTTCCTTTGGAAGCATAACAGCAGGGGAGTGGTAAATCTGCTTAAATGAGCACAGGTTAACAATTAACACCCTGTGGATAACTTCAACTAATGTCCCGCAATTAATGTCTGGCTGTGGGTCACAGAGCAGGGACAGAAATCTGCCTTTTAAAAAGCAGAAAATTCTGCTGCAACTGCTTGAAATTATTCCTAATCTCTTCGGGGGGAAACATCACTAAATCTTCAAGCGTTGAAGTCTCCTTTCAATCATACACCAAGTACAGAGCCAGGGCAGTGTGGCAAGTGCTTGCTGAGGAAAGCCATATTTGTGCAAGGTGCTTGTTATCATGGGAAAAAAAAAAATAAATTCCAGGGTATCTTTGCTTCGGGTGGGGTTGGGCTTCTCTTCAGACACATCTGTAGGTGTTGCTGACTCGGTAGGATTACATCTCTTGCTGTACCTGGCGAAAAATCCAGGAATCCAGCAATACTGGCTTTTATTATTTCATATTATTTCCCCTCAACCCACCAGAAGCAGGGAAGAAGAAACCAAGCGTAGTCACAAAACACACTTTTAATTCCTTTTTGGGCAATGAAGCTTTTCACTTCTTAAAGTATGAGCTCTTTTTATTTTCCCTAGAATGAACTGATTTTCTTTCCAGTTTCATGCTTTGTGGGTTTTGGGACTAAATTTATCTTTTGCACATGTCTGATGTACATCAGGATGAAACTTTTACCTCGGAGACAACATGTAACGCAAAAAAGAAACCAAAAATCTGACAAACTGGGGGGTTTCTCCTGCCAGCCTTGGATGGCACCTGCATATCCTCCATCACAAGGAATGTGCAGAGAAGAAACAGCCCCATGCTCTGCTTTTTCTGCATTGGACTAAACTGCCACTTTTCCAGTGGTTTTGTCAGGTTTTTTTTCACTTTCAATGAGAGCTGAAGCAGTTAAGACTAAATCTACTGGTGTGCCTGTGTCTGCTCAGAGAGCAGGATTTTTACCTTTTTGTCTTCATTCTGTTCTAAACCACCAGATATTTGCTTTTTAGAACCACTGCCCGTTTTTCTGGATGTATCATTAGTCAGCAGGCTTCTGCTTCTTCCCCAGCCCCTGCAGAGAGATGTTGCTGTCAGGGAAAGACATTTCTCTGCCAGTATTTGTTTTCCCCCAAGGCCATATTTCAATTCCAGGAGCTGATCCTGAGAACTGTTACGAGTTGGAGTCAGTGCTGAGTTACCAACCACGTTTGGCGGCAAAATGAGGGACTATTTATTGCTACCAGTGAAGATCAGCTCTCTTTGCGTCTCACCCGGGCTCTACGATCACCCTATAAGTTGGCAAACCTGGCCTTTTTTCCATCATGAGCCACGATAATTCCTGAAAAAAAAACCTGCTGTAAATATATCCTTAATCTGTGTTTCAATAACAGAGGTTTAACAACTGGTTTTGATCCTTTCCGGCAGGGAGGTTGCTGAGTGAACAACACTCCCCAGAAATTTTACGTATGTCGTTCATCATGATACTTGAAGAGTACAGTAATTAGTTGCAAGAGCTTAACTATCTTGCAAACAAGGCAGCGCAGCTCTTTTGTGTCTTCACATCTCAGTGAGAGCCTGTGTGAGGCTGAAGAAGCCTCAGGGCAGCGTTGGCTGGCCCTGCCCGGCCAGGAGTTAAAGCTGGGCTTGTTTTTTGCTCCTTTTAAATGTGCTGCGAGTCCTGATGCGACAGGAGACGTTAAAATCAAACTTGTACATCCCAAATGACTGACTCTGTGTCCTTGTCACTCAGAGCTCCTGGAAGGACTTTCATGGGGAGTGTATGGGCTTGATGTCTCAGAGTTTGTCAGCTTAGGGATGATAGAGACCAATATTGTTCTTACGCAGGTTTAAAATCCACCTTAGGAGCAAATTACAATTTTTTGCAGGTACAGAAGGTCAGGATTGAGCTGCCTCTCTGGATCCACCTCTGCCTCAGTGCAGCTGTGGAATATTCCAGAAGCAAAACACACCTTTTCCTGAATTCCCTGAAACAGGAGAGTGTTCCAAAGGAACAGATATTTTTAAATTTGTGTTCTAAAAAGGTCCATCTATGATTACACACTTCTGAAAGAGGGTTTTGTTCAGTTCTTCGGCTCACCTGGAGATGGCAATGTGGCAGTGTCATTGTCACACCGTGGGTTTCTCTCAGGAATACTCACAAATTACATAAACAAATAACACAAAATAAAGCTAGGTTCAAGCTGGCTTTGATAATATAGGGAATAAATACGTTAGAAACATACAGATAATAGAGTTGAAACGCAGCTGATTTCACTAAATGAGAAGCTTGGTGAAAGGTAAATTAATTTTTTATTGCACCCGAACACCCAACACACTTTTAATGTCGTGTAACATCCATTGTAGTGAGTGACTTACATGAAACACGAGCCCTGTGCTCCTGCTCCTGGGCTGAGTGGCAACAGACGGGCTGAGTTACCTGAGTCTCAATGTCCTCATCGCCTTTATGCTCCTGTGCCTGGATCAGGCAACTGAAATGTCTTGTTTATCAACTTAACCCTGGAAACTTAAAGAAGTTTTTCGTAACATTTTGCTTGCTTGTAGCTGACAGAATTATTTTTCAAAGGAGAAATTAAAAGGTCTTGTGCTTAATTATAGCACTGTGAGAGTGGTGCCAGCTCTAGTAGAGCATCCCAGAATGGTTTGAGTTGGAAGGAAACTTAAAGCCCATCCAGTGCCACCCCCTGCCATGGGCAGGGACACCTTCCACTATCCCAGGGTGCTCCAAGCCCCGCCCAACCTGGCCTTCGACTCTTACAGGGATCAGGGCAGCCACAGCTCCTCTGAGAATTTCATCCCATTCCTGATTTATGTTTCATTTTCACTTGTTTCCAAGAGTTCTGCTGTGGGTTATCAGCGTCATCTTCAGTTCCCAAATGGAGGGGTTGATGTGGAGGGAGATGAACCTGGTGTCTTCCAGGACGGCGTACAGGCAAAGCTGGGCAGATATCCCAGGTATATTTATGCCCAGTTTATTCATCTGCATCCACAGCAAAAGGAACTCTGGATCTTCTACATTTGTATCTGAGCAGACTTAAATGCAGACAGTCCCCTTGGGTTCTTTGGATCATTAAGAATACAAGGGAAGTGGTAGATGATACAATTTGGGAACCCACTTCTATAGGAAGCTCTGGGGATTTAAGAAATGTGATTGCAAAATTTTTTTCATGGGAGACAATGTCTGCATACTGAACACAAAGCATTTGCTCACTAAAATGTTCTAGCTCTGAGCACTGCTTTAAATTCTCCTTTGGGATCGAGACATCTGAGTTTGGTAAACTGTTTTCTTTGCTTCTCCAGCTTGGATCTCTCTTCCAGTGCCTTATTTCTGTTCCTCCAGTGCACCCTGTTCTGTTCTAATACCTTTGCTGATGGGGAGGTAAATGCAGTATAAATTGTCACTTTAACATGTTGCACTTTGCAGTGTGTTGAATAATGCATTTAACACGCTGTCGTGATGTACCTGCAGTGTGCCAAACGTCTACAGCCCTGACTGCTGGGTTGGTGCTGTTTGTTTACCAAGCATTTCGTGCTCCAAGAATTTTGTTCTGTGCATATATTCAGGGAAAAGACAGAGGAGACATTCCACAAATAGGTTGAGTAACCCCACCAAATGAGAGAGGATGGTTTTTCCCTCTTGTGTCACTCCCCTGGCATGTTGTTTTCTTACCTTGGGAGCTGTTTGGAGGAGAAGGGAAGATCAGCTCTGACGCTCACAGGCTTTGCGTTGTATTTTTAGTTCTGTCACAGCTGTTTACATCATCCTGATGTGCCACCCCATCACACTTGGTTCCCCAGCTCCTCAAATGGTCTCTTTAATACCTCAATCCACTCTCCAGGTGTGATTAACTACACTTGAAAAGCTGACTGCTCGTGTGGACCGGTGCCCCACCCCCCGGCATCATCTGCCTGCTGTGATTTCAGACACAATTTCAAAGAAAAGGCATTTATTGCATGGAAACACTTTAAAAAGCCTTGATGTCCCATAAAATGTGGCCCCATAAAGTCAGATTCAGAGGCATCCTTTACATTTCCTTTCCAAAATATAAACAGAGCATTTGTGGCTCACATTCATCCACGGGAAGGTAAAATCCCAGGTTCTTCCAGAGTGTGGCTGTGTGGGGCTGCATGGGAAAGGGAGAGCTGATATTCAGTTATCAAGTGTCTGATTTGGACACATTTAGTTAATTTGAAAAGCAAATGAAAGAAGGACCTCAACCATCTGTCTAACGCTATGCTTCTATTCCTGACTTTTTTTCTGATTATAATATCCTGGCAGCTCTGTGGCATCCATGCTTCACTCCAGATGGAGGAAAGAATGGAGAAGGTGCAGGAGAAATTCAGCTGCTGTTGGGCCTGGGCTCTGTATGGCTGGAGGTGTGAGGAGAATTCACTGTATTCATCCATAGGAGTACAAAAGCTGGACAAACTGTCGTTAATCTTTTTACACTTGGGTTAATTGCAGCAATTGCAACCTCCCAGTTGACTTCAAACGATTTAGTCCAGGATGTGGCTTGGACAAGTGCTAAACTCCATGTACAGTGCCTGGGGAAGTGCAAAAGTAGGTTCCCGGAGCTGTGGTCCAACCACCTGTGCCGTGCTCTGCTTGGTATTCCTGAGCCCGGACCACCAGGAAAGCAAGTGCAGGATAAGAGGCATGATTGGAGGCACAGCTTTCAATTTAGATTAAATGATAGAAATTAAAATCAAGATGGATAAGGAGAAGAAAACGAGGGAATGATTACCATGGGATGCTGTTTTTCACACTACAAGGAGCACAAGGAATCAGAAAGCAAATGGGCTTCAAAATAAAATGGAAATGTTTAAGAAAACCAGAAATTAAACTGTGGGGCCTTTGCTGTTGATACTGCGGCAAGTTAAGATACAGATTAATTCCAGACAAGGTTAAGGGATTTCCTGGAGGACATATTCCAGTGTTCCTCTTGCCATTTCCAGCTCTGACAAAATGCAGCCCTCTGGCTGTTTGGAGGCTGGTGACAAATCACTGCACACTTGTCTTTGATTAGACTGTTCTTTCAGCATCCAACACCAGATAGACAGGGTTAGGTGACCTCCAGCTGGATTAGCATTTTCATGGGGAGAAGTGCTTGATAGCTGTATTGTTCCTGTTGTCTGGTGGAGCTGATGGCTCAATCTGCCATCATGGAATGGAGAGTTTTTTCACATGGTCTGCGAAGTTTGAAAACCTTTTAAATCCTTGCACAGCATTCGGTACAAGAGCGCTTTTAAAATGCAGGTCATTATTGTCTGTGTTGAGCTCTGGGTATTGAATAGGGATGTACTTCCTCTTCAGAAAATTCTATTTATACTGCAGTGATGCTGCAGGCCAATTTCTGTATCATTTCTGTGCATTTATCTTTGTTGATGATGGTTTATTTGAAGAAGTCTGTCTTTATATTGTCAGTGACTTAATGATTGACTTAATGATGAGAATCACAGCTTGAGGATTTACAGGAGAAAGGAAGTGCTTGACAGGCACTGCTGAAATTGTTTAGCTAATCTTTCATTTTAATAATAGGGAAATAAAATAACCCAAGTGCAGAAATAGATATTTCTGAAGCAGAACATAATGCTCATCAGCATAGATAAATACAGAGAGGATTGATGAGTTTTAAAACTGTGTCAAAGTCTCCTGTTCAAAAGCCACGGTAAAAACAAGTGGAGTGGACTCCTCCTGCATCTCTTCTGTTCCAGGGTGTATTAAAAGGGGTTTATTGGAAAAGGAGTATTGACTGGAAATGAGAGTCTGAAGTGGCTTTTCCCTGCCTGTTCTCTGCTCTGCCAACTCTGTGCCCTTTGGTTCAGGCTCCTGTGAATGAAGATAATTTGCTGGTTGTGATGAATTTCGCTTCTAAACCCTGAAAGGTGGGAGTCTCAGGAGACAGGAGTGTCTCCACTGCCAGATCAGAGCTCCCAGATGCTGGGATAAGGGACGTGGCACTGAACAGAGCAATTTGAGCTCATTCCTCTAGGGTGAGCCACAGCTTCAGGGGAAACTCCTGACGAGGATCCCAAATGGGAGAAGCCCATCTGTGCCTTGGTGTTCCTGTCTGATTGCAACAAATATTTTGCCGTTTGCAGGTATTTCACTGCAGGGACTGATGCTATGATCAGGCCTCCAGAGCTCCTCTAGGAGCTCCAGCAAAGACATAAATAGGTGCTTAATACGAATCCATTCACATGTATTAACAAACCAGAGTGTGAGAGCAGGGTTTGAATGACACAGTTCCTTTTTCCCCCCTCACAGTTGGCAATATTTGCTTGTGAAAGGAGTGTCCCTGCCCATTGCAGTCACTGCCTGCACCACTGAGTTTTGCCTTTTCTCTGTGAACAAATCCCAGTCTGGTGCTCCACGGCATGAGAAGGTGTTGATTTCTAAGGATTTTCCAAGGCCCACACAGTCCTTCCCTGCACTGATGAGAGCTGAGCTGCTGCAGCATCAACCAGGGCTTTCCACAGCTTAAATAATGGTGTGAAGTTCAATCCCTTGAGTCACCACGGAGCCTCTTGCTGTTTCTTGGCTGTCCTTGTTTACAACCAAGCCTTTCTGGGACAGCTCTGCCAACTTAAAATGGCAAAGCCATGACTTGGCTATCCCGGACCTTCCTGCTTTCTGGGATATCTGCAAAATTGGACATTTCTCTGGTTGTGTTTCACAGCAGCTTTCCTGAAGTTAATAATTTGGTTGCAGAACTGCAGAATCATTCCTGCTGGATTCTGGAGTGTTACCACTTTCTCCTTTTCTCCCTCTGTGGTTAATTAAACACACAAAATGATGGTTTGAAAGATGCTTTTTAGGGATCCAAGGAACTTTGGGGGCTGGTGGATGTTCTTTATCTAATTGAGAGACTTGTCTCTGATAAATGTGCTCCAATCTCGTCCGAGATGCACAGGAATTAAGAAGTTTCTGATGTGTTGAGAGCTGATATCACCACAAATAATGTTTGCACACTACATCTTGTAGGAGGCAACGAAACAAATCTGTTGTTTGTGAACCTTAGTGGGAAAAGCTAGGAAATAAGGATGCTTTGAAAATGAGATTACAGATGGCATTAGCAGCGACCTGCTCAAGCACCAGTGTCTCTGGCTGTAAACACTTCAAGAATATTTGTCATTAATATATAGTTTTGCTAATGGGAAAGAACATTAGCTGAGTATTTCCTATGACAGCAATTTCACCCTGGAAAATGCAAACCTAATGAAAACCTCCCTGTGGTGATTTGCCAGTTTAAATTAGATGTTTTGATAAGGCCAGAAATGTAATTGAGACTTTTGTAATCTAAATTAAAGGGGAAGATACTAGGTTGATTTGATGTGTCTGAAGTACTTCAGGGCTGTTTGTTTTGCTTGTTTCACGGAGGATTTGTTTGCTTAGTACTTGCTAATAGGGGATGTTTTGAAGTCTGGATGGTTTGGGTTTCCAGAGGAAAGGCAACTTCTGTTTTTAAAAGAAACAAAAAAAAATCCTTTTCTTGGAGAAGGGGAAGTTTGCTTGTTCTTTGCCTCTGTGCTCCACCCTTGGAACAGAAGGAGAAATAAATGCTGGTGCTGTTCACATTCTTGTCAACCAGCAAAGCCTCTGTTTTTAAAGGCAGAGCAAGAGAAAACCTTGACTGAATTTGCCCAGCTTTCAAAAACTGCAGGAGATTATATTTTATGATGTGGTAAACAGAAAGATGAGTCCATAATAATATTAGTTAAAAATAAAGTTTTGAAGACTTGACTTTCTCCCAATATAAAATAGTGTTGCGTGATAAAGTCCAGACACTTGCTAAGTCTCCCAGTAGCTGTGGTAGGAGAAATCAGCCAAAACCTGAAATGTGATTACAATGAGCAGCAAAACATTCTGCAGCAAGAAAATTGGCATTTACATGTCTTACCTGAAGGGAACTTGGAAGGCACTAAAGGCCAGTTGTGCTCCTGCAGATCTCCAAGATGAAGCTCCTGATCTTCCACAACTTAGCTTAAGTTTGTCTGGCAGCTTAAATATTGCCTGCTTGAATCCTTATTGCCTGTATTCCAGATGCCATCCCAGTGCATCGGCCTGGCACACAGAGTTTTGCTGGGCACAGAGAATTTTACCTGGCAGAATAAGTCAGGTCATCTGTCAGGGGGAAGTGTTTTTCCTAACCCAGTTACACATGTGGCAGAAATGCACCCCTGGATTCTGGAAATGCCAACACCGAAAAGAATTGTAATAAATATTTCCAAGAACTTCTGGTGACTTGTGGAGTCCTGACCAATGAATCCTGTGAAGGTATTGGCAGCTGTGTCGCCCAAATCCTCGGTCTATCTATTCTATCACTTCCTGGAGCAATCCATCCTTACATGATGCACATATTGATGTTCTTCACCAAGAACGGCAGCTTTCAAAAAGCTTTTCTTGCTGTTTAAAAACAAAAATAACAGCTCTGCTAAGTTGCTGAGGGTCAGTGTACAACGGCATGACATCGGATATGACACCACTGCTAATCTAATCAGAGGAAAACAGATGTGGGAAGCTCCCATGATTTCCTGCTTATTAAGATTAGATTTGTCCTGTGATTATGAGTCTCTTTTGCCTTCTGGAGATATGGATGCTCAGACAATACTCTTAAAGATGCATTTGAGAATTATTAAGAGCTGATTTGTCAGAGCATCTTCCCTATCTGCTGTTGGCGTTAATTTATTAATGAGATAAATGTTATCCCCTTCAGAAGTAATTAGGACAACTGTTTTATGTTTCTGTGCATCCCAGACAAGTATGAAAATGCTACATATTTCATAATCTTTGCCATTTTTTCTGAAGACGATTAATTGGGTTAAGCAAACTCTCCCTGTGAGAGACCAGGGAGGCCAGACCTTCAAAAAGTGCCTGGTTTTATTTATTATTTACTACTTAACATCAGTCACGTGTTTCTATTTCCAGGATCTTCTTTTTCACACTTGATTGGATTTTTGTTTCAATATTTTCCAGCGCTAAACTCCTCCTTAACCCTCTCCAGTTAGGATAGCTGGTATTTCTTGTGGTGCAAGACTGCAGAGCCCAGTTTAATTAGTACTCGTGGGGTGGTTACAAACCGTAAACCTCAGTTACATCTTGAGTGGGAGAACAGACTTAAAATTTTATTTTTCTTGTGAATTTATGTTGTTCAATCACACGTTCCTTCCCTAAAGCTGTCCCAGGCAGGGTATTTATCCTTTCTTGGTGTCTAACATCGTCACCATTATCATCAACCTGTAAACAAGAAGTGCCAAAGGTTCGTTAATGTTAAAACCCAAGCGCAGATGTGGTCGAGGATGTAAAAGCTGCTAGAAGGAGTGGCCAGGTGAGCGTGGAGGCACATCAGGGGTGCCTTGTTATCAGAATCCTCAGGACTCCCATCTGCCCAGATGAGCTCTCCAGGAGCAGATGTTTTACTGCCTTCTCTCAGCGCGGCGCAGCTGTCGCTTCAGCCTTGGCAGTGCTGGCTCCTTGGATTAACAGGGAAATCCAAGGTTGAAAGCAATGATGTCTGAAAATAAACCTCAAATGGCAGCCTGGTGGAAATTAGGCAGGGCTGATTAAAAAGAGCAGAACGATCTCTGGTGGTGTTTAAATGCTCCTGCTGCTGTGACACCATCCCAAACCTGTGTTCCTTTGATCCAACTTGCACGTGTCCCATGTCCTTCCCTGGGAATGCCGGTGGTGTGAGTGGGGTGGAGCTAGGAGGGAAGAGGGATTTTAAGTTACTTCTATAGCCTAAATCCCCATTTTCTTTGCTAATCTCTTGTGATGCTACTCCAATATCCATCAAGTGGGTGAAAGAACTGTTTTTCCCTGAGGGAGGGCTGGAACCAAAAGATGGAGTTGCTCAAGGTCTGTCAAGTTTGAAACCAAAAGGACGGAGCTGTTCAACATCTTCCAAGGCTGAGCCCAGCAGGACAGAGCTGCTTGAGATCTGCCTGGATGATCACAAGTCACGAATCGAGCGCTGCTGTTGCAGACCTTGCTCTTGCCTCTGGCTGTAGCAGGGCCGTGTTCACTCAAATGGCAGCACAAAGCAGTTCCTCAGCCTCTGACTCCTTTCATCAGATAGGGACGGGGCACAGATGGCAAATTCTGCAGTCCCTTCTCGTTCCAGTTCTGGTTCTTGTGGAAAAGGGCTGCAGGGTCAGATCCATGCACTTTGCTAAGATTGAATCCTCAGCAGGAATTGCATCTGTTGCACTCCATTGGTTTTACTTTTTTTTAACAGACCATAAACAATTTGTTTATATAGACAGCTTTTCATCTTCCACAGTGAATAATCAGTGAGTTCTCCTGGGATCGGTCCCTACTCTGGTTGTTGCTTTTTGTTTATATACCAGGCTTGGATGATTTAGATCATCAGCGTTTCCATCTGAATTCCGAGGCAGCTGCTTTATGGCCTTTTCTTCTCACAAAGGATCTTACTAAAAATCTACATTACGGGTCTGGCAGATTAAGCTTCGCTTTGAAATACTTTGATATAAAGTAGAAAAGAGATATTACGACCTATTTGCCACAGAGAGGAAAACCCCAGTCCATCAGTGCTCAAAACACAGGTCCCTCTCTTCAAGCAGTCCCGCTTTAATGAGGATAATGATGAGCTCTCACTCTGTGTGTGCTGAAAAAAAAGGAAATGTGTGGTACAGGGCACTGTGTCCTATGCACAGAGCTCAAAGACATGGGAAACGACCAAATGGGCTGAGGTGATGCCCTGAAGGTGACCAAGTGGGCATGAAAGCGCCACCAAGGGTTTTTAGCTAACAACTGGAATTTTGTGAAAGAGTCTGAGCATCTGGGATGAGGCACAGCCCAAACTTCCTGAGAAGGGCAGCCTGGGCTTTAGGAGTGGCTGGAAACAGAGAGAACTGAAGAAAAACCTTCTTTGACTTGCAGTTTCATTTTCAGTCCATCTGCATATTATCCGACAGGGCAAGTGTGGCACAGGATCCTCAGGTCAGAATTGCAGGCTGTGTTTCAAAGAGTTTGTCTTTAGTTTTAATTCTTAGATATTTTTAATTAACTTTTTAGTTTCACATCTTGAGTTTGATGCACTAAGTGTGGTTATACCTCCAGTGGCTGAAAGATTCCAAAGTGACTGCCACTCTTCATATTTCCATCAGTTTTTAGGGAGGAACCTCTCCTCCTAGAGCCCAAGTAATGTACAAGTTTTGATGAATAGCATTTCCCCTGAAGTGTCACTGAACTCTTGGGGTGATTTCCCTTCCTGAGCTGCAGGGGTAACTCAGATTAACAGCCCCTGTAGTTGGTTTTAACCTTAGAGGGAAGGAGGTGCTGCAGCTGCTTTGTTGTGAAAAACCCTGAATAAAATAGTGAGATTATTCCTTGAAACTGCACCAAATGTACTTAATTCAAATTAAGTCTTGGAAGGGGCTGCTTTTTCCTGTCAAAGTGTTTATTTAAAAAAGTACTTTGGAGCAAATAATTCATTATCCTCTCACCTTGCATTTGGTGATTGCTTATAATAAGAGTCCACTTGGAGAAGCAGTTGGCTTTTTCCTTCATTACATATACATAGACCCAAAGAATTTTTTATACTCCAGTAAACATAATTTGTAGTTCATGACGTGTTATGAGTTTCTCGTTGTATGAATGTCTTAAAATGAATTTATAAATAATTTTTATGGTTCAGTGAGAAAAGCCATTAAGGTGTTTTAAATGTTTGGAAGTGCAGGAGTTGAAAGAGCGGGATGATATATGGGGTGCAATGGGAGTTGGGAGCTGTGCAGGAATGCTGTAGAGGAAATCCAGAGGGCTTCAACTAAAAATTATTAAAATTACTACTGGTAGAAAGAGTACAGAAGAGAATTTAAAGGTGAAAGAATATGAAAAACATTCAAGTAATAATATCACAGTGTTCGCTCACTTATTGTGATCTATTTAGATCAAGGTAAATGTTAGATTCATTTTAAATGTTTAAATAAATCTGTGAAGGTCTGCAAATAATCTGTCTGCTAAGGCATTGTCCTTCCCCCACATCTTGGAACTGTCTAAGAAATGCCACTTGTGACTCTGCAAAAACATGGTGGTGGGGCTCCAGGCTTGTCCTGAATTTCTTAATTATTCTGGGCAACAGAATCCATAAGAAAACAACTGCATTATTTGAATCTTGGAATCCTGGAAGTGAATTGCTGTCCATGAATTTCCATTTTCTCCTCTAGCATGAAAAGCATGGTACTAAATCCATGGGAATGAGTGGGAGTGTGGCACCATCTCTGCTGAACTACAGAAACTTTCTGCAATGAATTGCTCAATCACTTCATTTGGAAGAAGAACAACTGCTATCAGCGGTAATTGGCTCCCACATCCCAGGGTAAGGTCTCTTAACTATTTTTCTGTGTTATTTTTAATTAACTTGGAACGAGCGTTTGTGCACAGAAATCTCAGTGCAAACGTGTACAAGCATTTTTATATCTCCCTCCAGCTGCCACGCTCTGCAGGCAGAGATTTTGTTCCATTCTTGCTGTTCTTGCCAAATTTCCTGGGAAATGTGCTGAGATCAGCCAAGGGGGCAGGTGAGGAACTAGAGCTGCAGCAAAGGGACAAGCACCAGGTTCAGAACATCCCTGAATCCCGCTGAATTTCGTGAGAATATGTATTTACAAGGGCATGGAGTGACAGGACACAGGGAATGGCTTCAAACTGCCAGAGGGCAGGGTTAGATGGGATACTGGGAAGGAATTCTTCCCTGTGAGGGTGGTGAGGGGCTGAGATGGAATTCCCAGAGCAGCTGTGGCTGCCCCTGGATCCCTGGAAGTGTCTAAGACCCGGCTGGATGGGTCTTGGAGCACCCTGGGACGGTGGAAGTTGTCCCTGCCCAGAGCAGGGGGTGGCACTGGATGATCTTTAATGTCCCTCTCAACCTATACCATTCCAGGATTTTATCATTTCTAGGTACTCTTTATTTAACTGTCTAAAGCAAATTACTCAATCTCTTCACATTATTGTAGCCACTAGCTAAATGACTCCATAAAGCATAAAAACTGGTTATTGGTTATTTCAAATGTTGGTTGTGAAGGAAATCTGTGACTCAGAGAATAAACTGGGCATTTCCAGGCTACTGCTGATAAACTGAGAGGGGAATTCATCCTTCTGAGGATTAAAATGTCATAATTTATAAGGAATTTTGTGTAACTGCATAGGTCATTAATTTAAACAAATAACAAAAAATAAACCAACACACAAACTCAACCACATTAACAAAATAGTACTCTTTGCAGAACACTTCCCTGCTGGAAAATAATGCCAGAATTACGTCCATTTTGACAGAGAATCCAAAAGTGGCTTCTGGTTCTGGCCTGTCCCCTGACCTCCCTCTTTTCAGATCTCTGAGTCTGAGATGCCTCAGGTGTGCAGACATTTGGAAGGACAGGTTGGCTCACGGGCTCTCATTGAAGCTGTCAATGAGTGTCTGGGTGGACTTTTCCTTTCAGGAGACACCTCCCTAAATAATACATCTTCCACGCCAGGATTGCCATGACAACAGTTCATTTTGAATTACAAAACAATTAGATATCAAACCCCCACGTAATCCATCTCCATGTAAATCTGTGCCAAGAGGCAGGTAGAAACTTCAACATCTTCATTTTGGGGGGTTAAAAACCCTGCTGCTGCCTGCCACGATTTGATGGAGAATTGCACTAAAAAGCTCCCAAAGGTCTTATTTGGATAGAAATGCTCAATTCCCCCTTGAATGGGTGTCCTATAAGAAAATGGTTTTGTTTTAGTTAATGATGTTAAAACAAAAACCAAAAAAGCTTAAACAAAAAAGACAATAAACACCTGCCTTGTCCCATCCAAATTCCTAAGTACTAAGCTTTAGTAGGAAATTATCACTTTGTGTCGTGGGTTGACAGGTTTCTAGGTGAATTTCACCCTGCCAGGTCCTGTGGAGTGGCAGGGTGTCGTGGGCCAATGACATTTAAGGTACGCCCTCTGCGAGATACAGTATTTAAGGAGCTGGACACTGGGAACTTCCTCTTTGGCTTCCGGCGTTCCAACAGGTAACAGGGGACCGGGGGGGCGGTTTTGCCAGGGTAGGCCTTGGGGCCTGCCTGGCTGGCCCCTCCGCTCTCCTCCGGCTCCCCGAGGGCCAGGCCTGGCCCCCTTTTACCATCTGCCGGGCTGAGCCTTTCCCCTCCCCTGCCTTTCCCCCATGAGGGCCGGGGCCTGGCTCCCTTTTACCATCCACCGGGCTGGGTCAGGCCCCCACCTCTGGCCACCTCCAGCAGCCCCC
>VZTF01004188.1:537021-560408 GCA_013397755.1 Cnemophilus loriae | reverse complement strand
TAAACCGGGCGGCTGGTTCACTGTGATGCTGAAGCCACGAGAGAACTGTTTTCTTGTGGAGAATCTCCATAGTATGGCTAAGAGAGACTCCGCTCTCTAAGTGAAATGAAGAAAGGTTATTCTAGAAGTGGCAAACTGACTGAGAAATATCAGATGTTGTGTCTTTGCATTGGCAGTGGGAAAATATCTGAAAGAGAAGTTTGGAGGGGGGGAGGAGAAGTTTTCTGAAAGTTTAATCTAATTTTTATTATTTGGTTCTCTTTATTTCTTTTTTTTCCTTTTAGTTCTGTTAATTAAACTTTCTTTATATTCTTTAAAGTTTGAGCCTGCTTTGCTTCTCCTAACCCTTATCTCACAAAGGGAAATATCCCAAATAATAGACCCAAATTTAAATTACTGCACTTAAATTGAATTAGCGAACTCAAACCACTACACTTTAATTGGTGTTTCTGCCTGGTTAGGTGTCAAACCACTACACTTTGCCTTTCAAACCTTATTATTGTGCAGCTTCTTAAATATTTAATTTTCATAATGAACACTTTACAGTGTTATCATGGACAAAGTTGGTTTTGCAAATCCCTTGTAGGGCTTGAAAACCTACTACCCCAATTTCGGGGATGTTTGCCTGTGAGCAAGGCTTGAAAATGAGCAGTTTTCTCGATTGCTGGAATTCCACAGTAAATGTCAGTATGAATAGAATTAGATTTTTTATATATCACCACCCCTCTCTTCTGCTGCAGATAGGCAGCAAAATGCATATGCTGGCTGATGGCAAAATGTCATTGCTCTGTCATGAGCACTTGTGGGTATAATCCAGGTGTGGGGGTGATATTCTCTCTGCTAGAGGTCACTTTGGAAAAGAGCATGGAGAAAGGAGGGAAGGAAAAGAGTGTTCTGTGAGCTGGAAATGATGGTAGAAATTCTGCCTGCACTCAAAAGCTACTGTTTGGGAGGTGTTGGTGGAATTGAACAGCAAGTTTCTGCTTAATAATTAAATAAATTGGAATAGAAATGCTTTTTACACAGGTGGAGTGGCCCTGCGGGAGCAGGAGCTGCTGCCTCAGTTGGAGATGTCTTCATGACTCGCAGGGCAAGTTTGTCAAAGCTCTGTTTTTACAGCTGAAGGTTAATAAAGTTTCATGTGGCTGTGCAGAACCACTGAAAGGACAATAATGGCACAAACTCTGAGTAATGGTGAGCCAATTCTGGGTTTGAAATGAGCCCCTTTCTACCTGACAGGGGTGGGGGTCAGGCTCTGCTCCCCGGGAATAGGGACAGGATGAGAAGGAACAGCCTCAGGCTGTGCCAGGGGAGGGTCAGGTTGGACATCAGCAGGAATATCTTCATGGAAAAGGTTTTTAAGCATTGGAAGCAGCTGCCCGGGGAGGAGATGGGGTCCCCATCCCTGGAGGTGTCCCAAGAAGGCATGGAGGTGGCACTCAGTGCTCTGCCCTGGAGACAAGGAGGGAATTGGCACAGCTTGGACCTGATGATCCCAGAGGGCTTTTCTGACCTTAGGGATTCCATGGTTAGAAGGCAGCACACAGGGTTTGTAGGGCAGATTCCCTCCTTCCCTTGGCACTTGTCACCTTGAACTGCCACATCCCTGGGAGATGGTCCCTTCCCTTGAGGAGCGGGTGGATTAAGGGACATCTCCTTGTTCCAAACAGAGGAGCTGTGACTGAGCTAAAGCTGGAGGGGGTGAAGTGCTGGCATTAGGATGAGGAAGTGGAGCTGCTGCCTGTACTAAAGGTAAGGCAGATGTTAAAATGCCCCCTCCTCGTCCTCAAAACTCACAGTGATAAGGACAACACAAGGTCATCCACTGGATCTGCTGCTAACTAAATCTTCCATTCACACAAAGAACTTCCTTAAGTGTGTGACTGTTTTATTTTGATGGGTGACCTTCTGTTTCATTGGGGTTTAACAGAGCAGAAATATGGAAATATGAAACTTAACAATTAATTTACTATTAACATGTAGGAACATCAACATTTATTGAGCATATTTTATTATTTTCTAAAGAATTATTACAGAATCAACAGACTTAACTATTAATACTTACTCAAATCCTCCTTGCAAGCATTGATCACTGATAAGGGTTCCTGTATCTCATTTTCGCCCCTTCTCCACCCAGGATCTGGTAACAGTGCTTGCCAAAGGTGTCCATCTAAATCATTCCTGCTTTTTCTCCAGGAGGTTGGAATCTAAGTCAGGGATTTAATGTGCAGTTGAACCTGCAGGTAATTTTTTTGCATAAAAATGTGAGCTGAATAAATGAATCTGGGCTATTTTTTGTTGTGAACTGTTCCATTTTGGGTGATTGCATCAAAATGCAGTGAAGTTTTACTAAGTGAATAAAGTTTAAATTGAATTTGCATGAACACTTGAAGGATGTCAGCAGCAGGCTGAGGGTCTGTTGGTCTTAATTGGGATAGTCTGATAAGGAAAATTTTATTCCAAGTGTTGATTTAAAAAGAAATTATGGCAAGAGGTAATCTGAAAGACTACAACTACAATTTCTTTAAAAAGAAATTATGGCAAGAGGTAATCTGAACAACTACGATTTTTTACCATCAACTCAGCCTTTTCTTTTCCAAAGTACAGATAAAAATCAATAAATAATTATATGCGATTGCATCGTTAACTAATACAATTTCCTTCTTTTTAAGGCAGTTTCTGCACAAATGATATTTAGGACCATATTCTGTATTCCTAAGGAATATTTTAAAAATAATGGCATAACCAGTTTAAGGAAATTCTGGCATGCAAAAAGGATTTGAGTCAGTATCAATAGTCACATCTGTTGATTAGATATTCCATTGTAATTTTTTAGAAAAAAAAAATTCCTATTAAATGTTGATGTTCCTACATGTTAAATTAATGAATTAATTAAGCCGTTAAGTTTCACAAATCTAACATGTTTGTAATGCCATGAAGGAAAATGTTCTGATTTAATTTTAAAAAATAAAATAAAGCAATGAACAACGGAACAGTTGAAAGCAAGCTTGGAATTCAGCTTATGCCAGCTTTAGTTTGGAATAACTGGGAATGTATGAGCTAATACCATTAATTAATGGCTATAGAAATAATCTAATTAGGGAATAATTTGCTTGAAATAGTGAAGCAACAAAAGCAACATTCTTTGCAAGCAAAAGTACATACGTGGCAGAACAGATATAGAAATTTTACAGGTTACTTCAAAGCAGGGAAAACCCAAAGCTGTCAGGAATATTTCAGTTGCCTCCTGTACAAAGGATGTCCAATTAAATAAGCAATTAGTTATGGATTATTCACTCAGCTTGACTGCTGGATATTCGAGTAGCATGTTAACCTTGAAATGTCTGGGTTTATAGCCCTTATTGTTCACCAATAAATTAAATCCGCATTAAAAATCTCACCCTACCTGGCCTTGATCTTGCAAAGAAATTTTGCTGCTGATTATTGATCACAGCAGGGACACTGAGGCACCATGGTGGGACAAGCTGGAGGCACATATGGAAGATGATCCTCCCTGCCTAAAATGCTTTTAAATAACTGGGGAGTGAGGGAGAGGGAAGAAGAGATGGGGAACTTTCCTTTAAAAAGGGAAAAGCTTTGCAAAGAATCACAGAACCATGGAATGGCTTGAGTGGGAAGAGACTTTAAAGCCCATCCAGTGCCACGTATGCCATTGGCAGGGACACCTGCCAATATCCCAGAGTGCTCCAAGCCCCATCCAACCTGGCTTTGAGCACTTCAGGGGAAAATCGTATTGTTTTGTTTTTAACAGTCGGTCTCTAAAGTCCTTCGTCCAGGTCTCACTGTGTCCAGCACGCAAATGGAAGAGTCCCTTCCCTGTCTCAGACTCCTCTGGGGCTTTGAGCAGCATGTCCTTCCTCTTTGGATTCCCTGGTTACAGCTGTGCTCCCAAACTGGCACCAGAAGCCTGTGTTATTTGGAAATATCTGGAAAGTATTTTGTAAAATGAGACGAACTAGATCAGAACTGAGATGACTTTTTTTTCAGAGTGGTATTTAAATGTGCTCCATCCACTTTGGGTTGTCCAGCAACAAAAGCGATGTTGAGCATCTCTGTGTTGGCACCTCATTTTTCTTCTTGTCTAAGCAGGTAATCCATTTTTGCAGGAGAAAAGAATTTTTTTTGTGGAAAAAGGAAAAGCAGGAGGGAGCTCAGAAGTGCTGGTTGCTGTCACAAACACACATGTCCGTGCCCTGCTGCCTAAACCCATGATTGCTTTGCCCTGGCACAGAGTAGTGGTTTCTGTCTTCTGCACAAGCTGAACAATACAAGGGGTGGGGATTAAATGCCTCCTTACATTTCCCCAAGCCATCCATCACCAAACACACTCCAGGTGCAGTCAGACAAACCCTAAAGTGAGCACATGGGAGGCCAATGAGCTGTGTGAAACCACTGAAACAACACAGACCCAAAACTCCAAACCTGCCTGGGAGGGTGGCTCAGGACATGCTCCTGGTGCGGACAGCAGCGTTCGGCACTGCTGACACCCTCTTCCCACAGCAGCTGATCCCATTTTAGGTTGAACTCATCCCTCTCTTCTCACCTGCTCTGATCTCCAAGGCAAGCTGTCCCTTTCCTGCTCCTGTATTATTCATTTATGGAAAGGGAGAACAAGTCAGACAAGAAGGCCCCCTCTTCTTTGTGAGACTCAGCATTGTTTAAAATGCTGGGGGAATTATACTCATGACTGTATTTGCTACCTCATCAAAGAGAGCAGAGAGGAGCAGCCAACCAAACCTGGGAAGAAAGAGGGTTTTTTTTTCTGGTTTCTCACCTTCAAGTTCTTTGTCAGTGCATTGAGACAGAGCAGGGCATTGTACCAAGCACTGTAATTTATAATATAGATATATAATAAAATAGGGGTGGGAAGGCCCTGGCACAAGTTGCCCAGGGAAGTGGTGGCTGCCCCATTCCTGGAAATGTCCAAGGACATATTGGACAGGGCTTGGAACGACCTGGTTTAATTAAAGATGTCTCTGGTCATGGCAGAGGAGTTGGACTGAATGATCTTGAAATGCCCCTTCCAGCCCAAACCATTCTGTGATAAAATCATGGTGACTGAGCCGAAAGAAAAGCTGAAAGTGAGTTGGTTTCATGTTTCCATTTTAATGCTTAGAAACCTAAGACACTTCTCACTGGACACATCATCCTCTTCAGGGATCTGATACCTTTCTTGGCACTATTTCAAACCCAGAACAAGCTCCTTGGCTGTTGCAAATTGTGACAGTGTTGTTTCTCCCAGGGACTGATGAGTTTCCTCATCCAGAGGGACTACATGGATCTCCAGCATAAACAATATTCTTTATGTCTAGGAACATTTAGGTGTTTAGGACACATTAGGATTTCAGCTACATTTTTAAACATTTTTTATTCAAGGCAGCATAAAGAAAAAGCAGATTTGTGACTGAATTTAGCAGTTTCTGTGCTTCAATAAAGTGAAGCAGGGCCGGGCAGACCAATTACCTCCCCACACCTTTAACTGATCACATTAAAAATGAAGAGTGAAGTTTTCATGGCTTAAAGGGAGAAAACTCTGATTTGAATTCAAATAAATCAGAAAATTAATGTGTTTGAGAAATTAGTTTAATGATGTATTTAAAAACTATTAAATTCATGTTTCTCATTAGTGGCACAGCTTAATCATTCTTTGCAAGCAAATGGAAGAAAGTAAAGCAATATCGTAAAAGATCAAATAGTGATTCAAAATTAATTAATCCAGCGTTGTATAAATCAGGTAGCTTCAATAAAAATACTAGTTCAGTATTCAGTTCTTACAGGCAAAATTAAAAATAAAAAATGCCTTAATTAGTGCCTTTTCATTCCATCCACCTGACCTATTTATTTTTAATTGAACCACAGGGTGCTAAGCATACTGTGAAAGTGCTAACTGCAGTAGTAAACTTTTAAACATTTCCCCTTGGACTCAATACCTTGTTTTGCAGAAGAATATCTCAGAATAATGGAGAAAATTGGTGCCTTGCTGTGCTAGGAGCTGCTGCTGTGTTTCCTCTCCAGCTCCCAACCTGTTTCATGTTGTGCAAACACCTTGTGGCTCTTGCTACCATGAATTCGCTTTGACTGTGTCAAGATTCATCTTGCAATTTGTGCTTTGTGAACTCGTTAGAAGAACTGTTTGAATGACAGCAGTGCAAGGGCTTGTGTTAGTAACTTTAAAAAGTTGTGAAGTTCAAATTGCTTGACCAGACTTTTAATGAATGATTACTTTTACACTGTGTTTGTGCCAATGTACCTCTTTGCACTGAAGTTTTCTTGTGATCCTACAAGCAGATGTGTTGTCCTGAATCAGGTTTATTCCTACTGGGTAAATGAAAGGAAAATCAGAGCATAGACTGAGATCTTCCCCTGAACTCTACCTTACACACTGTTGTCGTTGCCAGTGCTATGAACTGGAGCGGAACCACTGCTATTGCTGTCAAACTGATATTTCTCATTGCTGTCTCACTAATCCTTTTCCTCTGGAGCTCCAGATTTTACTGAATTTCTCAAGCACTAATCCCCAGAAATGATTTCCAGCGTTGCAGCCTGAAGACTGACTCCCTTTAAAAGAGGCTCTTCTCGAGTTCTCAGTGAAGAATTAAAGCTCATCTGAGTGCCCAGCACTGAGGCCTTGAAAATTAGCACCTCTTTGGTGAAAGCAGCTTTGTTACAGACTGGCTCAGGGAATTTTACAAGCCCAGATAAGATTTTTTTCCAGTTCCCACGTAGGGCTTTTTTAATGAAGATGAGCCAGGTGCCTGAGCCTCACGTTCATTGTGATTCTGGGGACTGTGAGAACTCCCTGAGCCTGCCTGACTCCTCTTGCTCTAGTCTATGTTCAGCTGCCCTGGGCAGGAAACTTATATTTACTTGTGTTATTCACTCTATTTCTGGCCAGCTGATGAAGTGGGAAGAGATTTATAAAAGGCTGAGGTCTGGAAATCTTCAGCTTCAGCTCAAACTCCTAGATTTGTATCTTGAGCACCTGAATATTCATTGCCAGCCCCAAATATTTGAAAATCACAATCCAGGATCTCCCAAAATAATGAGAAATATAAAACACATAAGGGATTGTC
Organism: Cnemophilus loriae; assembly: GCA_013397755.1. Lineage (NCBI taxonomy): Eukaryota > Metazoa > Chordata > Aves > Passeriformes > Corvidae > Cnemophilus > Cnemophilus loriae. Next base: position 553,314 of record VZTF01004188.1, on the reverse strand, counting down.
TTCTGCTTTACTGGTGTTAAGCGTATAATGGCATCATATATTCATGTTTTGGCTACTGTCTCAAAATATCTTTTAATTGAACAAAATACTCTCGTCATTCCTCTGAATACACAGCGGAACCCAGTCGTCCCTGTCACATACTAAGGTGGGTACTTGAACATGCATTTTGTAGCCCAAGTGTCCAAAATATGACCTGAGCTTCCATATTTCCTAATTTTTTGTAAAAGGAATGGGAACATATAGAAAATATAAATCCCCTGGAGACTTAGGATGGTGCTGCTGCTGTCCTGAAACTGCTGAGCACAATGATGAGACACTGATGGCATTCTCTGCTCTCTGAAAAAGAACTTTGTCTCATCCAGCGGACAAAAACTGTTGAATTTTCTCATGAAGGTGGTTAAGATCAGCACTTCCTCTTCATTCCAGGTTTTTGTGGCATTCCTGGAATTCTCCATGCATGTCTAACAGGGACATCTGGGAAATTCTAAATGAAGATGAGCTGCTTCAGTCTGACCTCAGATCATGCTGTTCAATTCTCTTGCTGTGCCAAGTGAATTTGCAATAAAGGACTTCATTGTTTATTGATTTTAGAGATGGATGCAGACATAAATACTGCTCTAATTGTTTTACATTTCCAGAATTGCATCTCAGCTTCAAAAACAACCTCAGACCTCTGAAAGCCTCATACTCAACACGTTGAACCTGATATGACACCAAACTTTACAGAGAGGGCCTGACTGGGTTTGAATGCTCTTAAAACCACACTAATGCTTTCTAAGTGGAGGATTAAGTGTTCGGGATGAGATGGAGACAGCTCCCGTGACGTGATCCCACAGACCTTCTCTGTGCCAGCACCTTTGACGTGCACAGAGTTAATCCAAATATTCATCCCTGGAACACAGATCAACAGGAGGGCTTTTCATCATGGAATATGGAAAATCCAGAGGTTCTCATTGCACCTACTGCTTCTAAACCAGAGTTATAATAATTTGCTTTACAAAGGTAATACAGATGATTTTAGATACGGATTCAATTTTCAAATGCCCTCAAGCTTTAAGCATCCACTTCGGTAATCTGTTATTGGAATTTGGGTGGACTTTTTACAGTCTGAATTAAAAGCCTTATTGAACCTAATTTAACTTCTTCCGTGATTTAACGTGGAAATGGTGAAGAACAGATAATTGTGTTTTAGTTAAAGAAATCTATACGATGAGTTAAATCTCCATGATTTCTGCGAAGGCCTGAAATTCCCTCACTAAATTTTTCTCCTGGCATTGAAACAACTGGAATATTTTTCAAACATTCAGGTGTTTTCCTTCCCAACACCCCTGGGAAGTGCAGAAACCAAGTGGGTAACACACATTAGTGCTTTTCTTTCCAAAATTGTCCTTAAGTCCTTGGGAGGCTGATGCTGGACCCAAGTGCTTTTGCAAATCTCTCCTCGCATGATTTCCTCAGTGACACTTCAGGGCTATTTTTGGGAGACTTCGGAAGAGAGGTCCTGATTACTTAGGGAAGGACAGGGCCAAGATCCAGACCTCCGAGACTCTGCCATGGGACTATTCCTCCTGCAAGGCTGTATGGGAACACTTTTACTTGCTGCAGATACGTTTCTAATTTAAATAAAAGGAATAAATCCCCCAGGAATAAAGTGCTGTTAATTCCTTGTGAAAGCTTAGGAATATCACCTGTCTCTGTTATTTCTCCTGTGTAATTCCTGCATTTTTGGAGTTTCTGTGCATTTCTTCCAGGCCTCTCTGCTGAGGCATTTCTTACAAAGCTCCTCTCTCAGCAGTGTGTTATTTATGATGCTCTAAAGGTGTTTTGCTGTGGACAACTCGTTCCTAAATGTTAATGCAGATAAATTGAAATCTCTAGTTGCAAAGTCTCCACACTGGAGGGTTGTTACAACACGTCATAAAAACCTCCTTTCCAAAGCTCTCCTGAACATGTAAATAAAGCAGGAGGCAGTTCAGCCAACACTTCTGAGGAGTCTGCCCACATCCAGAGAGCAATTATTAACTAGAGAAACATGATTTGACTCTGAGACTCAGAGTGTGGCTTCAGCCCGACCCCTGTCCCTCCTCAGCCTGGCTTTGCCAAGCAAATCTCCACTCTTCTCTCAGCTTAATTAGGGGCTGCCTCCACGCTCATTATCCAGGGAGTTCTGAGAAATGGCTCTTGAAGAGTTCAGCTCTGTTTCCAGCGTGTTAATAAAGAGCTAATCACCTGTTTAAGATGAGTGATTAAAGAAAGTATATTAAACTAAATAAAGCCCTTTTATTCTGGAATTGCACTCTCTGTGTGGTTATTAGAGAGCATCTATTTCTCCTCAAATTCAAGCTTGATTGTAACCTTGAATTTACTTTCAAGAGCAGATAAGCCCCTAGATTAAGGTGTTTTCTCTCTGGAAGGGCAGGAGGGAAGAGAATGAGAGCCATAGATAGCAGTGAGGAATTGGGACTGATAATGTTAACCAGGAGGGACACCGGAGACTGGCTAGAGGAGTGGGAATAGTGGTACATTTCAGCAGCTAGAAAATTCCCATAGAGTATTGTAGGCACAACAGCTTTTGGTTTGAAACCACTTTTGTTGCTGCTGTCACTCCGAAGCCTCCAGAAGCTGCAGATTGCCAGCCCTGTGACACATCCCTGGGTTATTGCAGCAGAGAACTGTGCCCCTGCACAAACTGTTGGGTCAGGCAAAATTAAGGATTAATGAGTGCTTGGGCAATCTACCGTATTGATGGGGATCAAAAAGCATCCACACCACTGGGGTGCCCCACAGAGGCTGCTGACCCCAGAACCCAGCACTGGACTTTCCCTCTACGAGGAAAGATGTGTGCTAATGTCGTTACAAATAATTTGATGGGTGAAGGTGTGGGTGTTAACATCTTTGAAATGGGTCTTAATGTCTCTACTGACTTCGGGCAGCAGGTTTGTTGCAGAGCCCAGACAGCTTGGCTTCTGAAACAGGCAAGGGTAAAAAGGGTCTCGACTATAGGGATGACGATCCCAAAATACCTCCGAAGGGTCCTTTAGGAGAATGTTGAGAGGGTTTGCACATTCTTCCAGAGGATATGGACGCCCAGAGCGAGCAATATGGTGTTGGTTTGGGAAAGGATTGGTCCAAGGGGAGCGTGGAGAAATATGGTTAAGTCAAATAGCAGCGGAAGACTATGTGACAAGGAAAAACTGGGATGTTCTCTGCCTTATCTTCAAAATCGGCAGTCTAATGCAGGGCTGGCTGTAAGTCTTTTGTATTCCCGGATTCCAGGATAGGGAAAACAGGGAAGTATTGTTCCTACACCCCCACCCCTCCCTGGGTCATTAGCCGGGGTGGAGGATTTGGGTTTGTCCGCTTGCCATTCAGGACTTGCGAGGGTGTCTGTGTGAGGCCAGGTGCGACCGGCTGCACGGGCTGGAGCCTGTGCGGAGGTGCGGGACCGAGCCGAGGCTGTCGAACAGCCGGGGCTCGGCGCTGGGGCGGTGCCCAACGCCGCCACCCCCGCGGGCAGGGGCTTCAGTGGCCTCCCCGGCCCCATGAGGCTGCGGGACGTTCCGTCCTCCTGTCCGTCCCTGTGGCACCGTCGGCTGAGCTGCGCCGGCACCTGGTGCCTTACGCAGCTCGTGGTGCTGCGAGAGCGGCCCGGGGCCCAGTCCGGTGTGCTGCGGGGGTGTCTGGACACTGCGGCTGGACAGGGAGCGGCTTTGATGTGCAGTGTAAGGTACAGCGACCGGCTTTGGTATAAGGTGTAAGAGACAATGTGTCACCAAAGCCTGGCCTGATACACGAAGGGATTTTGTTTGGGTCACTGGAAAAACGAGTGATTTTGGGCTGCGGGAGAATGAGCACCCACGGAGGGGCGGGGGGTGAGCTAGAGAAAGGGCAGAATAAGCCCCTCGATTAACTGGTTAGAAAGCGTATGTAGGAAGGGATGAGGAAAAGGCGAAAGCAAAGGCAAAGGTGAAGGTAGAGTTTTTACAGCCCCAGAGGGATAAACCGCAGGGCATAAGTGAATCCCCCGGGATAGAAGGGACGGGTTTGGTCACAAGGACTGGCAGAGGCATTCCCTCCTCGGCAGGGGAGAGTCGACCAAAACAACATTGAGGAAAGAATCTGCTGTCATACCGGCGGCTCAACCGAGAAGTGTTTCCTCGTAGACACGGGAGCTTCTCTATCTATGCCAAAAGGGGAACAATTGTACAAATGTTCTTTTCGTAAGCGGGAATGATGATTGATGAATGTGTGTGTATATACGGGGACACCCGTGGGAGTTTGCTGAACGTGTGAGATGGGTTTGGAAAGCATGAGTTTCTGATTATTCCTAGTTGTGATTGTGGTTTGCTGGAAGGGGATTTGATGGCTGGAGCTGGGAATGCAATTTGGTGTTGTGGCGGATAATGGGGAGGCTAACTGTTGTGAATGGTGGAGTGAACCCAGAGGTGTGGGCAATCCCAGGGGAATATGGAAAACTGGATATGGAGCCTCTCAACATTACTCTAAGGCGACCTGGACAACTGGTGTCTAAAAAGCAATACCCTCTTTCAAGGGAGGGAGGGAAGGGGTTGCAGCCTGTTGCTGAGCTAAAGGCAGATCTTTTGGAACCGTGTATATCCCCCTTGAAAGGAATGAGAAGGAGGTATCTTTACAAACAAACTGTGGGCCTGATGGTAGATAAGGCCAGATATGGAGAGGTGAAAGAAGCGATGAGGGGAACCATAAATTCCATAGGAATTCCACTAATTGACACAGACTGTTACTCACTCAAGACTGTGCTAAATATCTGGATTTAGAGAAAAAGAACAGAGACACAAGATAAAAGAAAAAGGAAGGGAGGTATACATTAGAAGGTGGTCTTAAGTATTAGGCGATTCGGGAAGTCTGTACCTCTCAAGTACCTCAGCCAATGAGGAAAGAGAGAGGGAAATGCGGCCGAGAAATTAAGATAAAAAGGAGGCTGCGTCCCCTAAAAATTTGAGAGACCCCATGGGCAGTGCCCCATGACCTCTCCCTTTATTTGAATAAAGTTACAGAACTCCTCTTGTCTCCTTTTTGGACATAAAACTGTTGTTTGTGGATTAATTTTCCTGAGACTCTATAACACTCCTATCCTGCCAGTTATAGTGCCAGGACCTGAGAATAGTAGGTGAAACTATTAAACCCAGGTACTCCACAGTCCTAGATCCTTGTACCGTCTTGAGCCGGGTTCCCTCCTCACACTGGTGCTATTCAGTACCGGATTTAAGGGATTTCTGGGGATGCCCTCTTACAGAGCATAGTAAACAGTATCTTGCCTTTTACTGGGAACAAGAAGGAGAAGAGGTTAGTTTACTCCATCGCTAGGAATTAGGTTATTGCAGTAGGTGAAAGGCTTTTTCCTATCGAGAGAATGGGAGGAGGTGGTAGGAGAAGCCACTGTGAAATTGTTCAGTTTTCTGGCTGGAGGGGAGGCTTGGAAAGTCTGAAGGGAAAGCACAGATGATGGAGAGAAAGGTTGAATGTTTGGGGTGCATTTTGACTTAAGGCTTGGGGTGTTAGCCCAGAGGGGGTACAGGGAATCTTGGAGGTGCTGTTGCCCAGGACTGAAGGGGAACTGTGACAATTTTTAGGATTAACAAGGTATTAGAAGAAAATTAAAAGAAAGGTTGTTTAATGCCTCAGCTTTAGCTCTCCCAGGCCTGGAAAAGGAACTGGAATTGTGTGTGGAGTGGTTGCAAAGACTGATTTCTCCTGTGTAATTTGTTCATGAATGTGGAAATACTCTTTGGAAATACTGCTTTTCTGGTGATCCCATGCCCAAACTTAGGAATGGTGAAGGAATTTGCTGATGTTGAAGGTCATGTTTGCCAAGAGAGGGGCATTGTTTGCTTTAACAGTAACTGAGGCTCTGTTGTCTGCAGAGTTGTGCAGCTACAGCTTTGATGATAACTGATGGCAGGATTTTTAGTCTGGCACCAAGTTCTAGGTGGATGACTGGTACTAGGCTGGTACAGTGTGAAATGAAACGGGAGGATTTAGAATTGAGAACCCAGCCTTCTGTTTAACTGGTCCCGAGAAACGAGCCTGAAAGGAGGCTCATGACTGTATCCAGGTAACAGACCTCCAGAGGTCTAGAGGTCTCCTGCCTCGAGCTAGGGAAGATTCACAGGACCCCCTCTGCCGAATGGGGGAAAAGTGTTTATTAATGGATCTTCAAGGATAGTAAGATATACTATAGTAAAAGGAGGGGAATTGCAAGAAGGGGGGAAGCTACCATGCACATGGTCAGCACAAACCACAGAGTGTANGAAGGTCATGTTTGCCAAGAGAGGGGCATTGTTTGCTTTAACAGTAACTGAGGCTCTGTTGTCTGCAGAGTTGTGCAGCTACAGCTTTGATGATAACTGATGGCAGGATTTTTAGTCTGGCACCAAGTTCTAGGTGGATGACTGGTACTAGGCTGGTACAGTGTGAAATGAAACGGGAGGATTTAGAATTGAGAACCCAGCCTTCTGTTTAACTGGTCCCGAGAAACGAGCCTGAAAGGAGGCTCATGACTGTATCCAGGTAACAGACCTCCAGAGGTCTAGAGGTCTCCTGCCTCGAGCTAGGGAAGATTCACAGGACCCCCTCTGCCGAATGGGGGAAAAGTGTTTATTAATGGATCTTCAAGGATAGTAAGATATACTATAGTAAAAGGAGGGGAATTGCAAGAAGGGGGGAAGCTACCATGCACATGGTCAGCACAAACCACAGAGTGTATCAAGGAAAGTTAGTGAATATTTACAGATTCCAAGGATGCGTGTAGGGTGGTACGTGAGTTTGGAAAGCTGGGAAGAGAGAGGTTTGTTAACACGCAGAGAAAAACGTTTGCTCATGAGAACTCAATTACTCACTTGTTGGAAGTGGTGAATTTACCAAAAGAGATAGAAATAAGTGCTGTTAAGGGACGTCAGGCAAGGTACTCAGAAGAGAAAATAGGTAATCAACTGGCCAATCGAGATGTTCGGAAAGCAGCACTTCTGCCGGAGGTCTCTGGGATTCTCCCTTTGCTCCCTGTGACTCAGCTGTTGCCAGGGGGAGGGGGAAGTGGTGGTGGAGGGGCTGTCTCTTTCACCAGAGGAGCTGGAGATAATTAAAGGTGGAGGGGCAGAAGAAAGAGGGGAGAATTGATTTACAAAGGACAGTAAACAGTGGATGCCAGGAGCTTTGAGCCTGCAAATGTTAAAACAACTCCATGGGAAGCGTTATTGTGCCTCTGAGGATTGGCAAAGACCTTCCTCAAAATGTACTGCCTTGGGTCTTTTTGTTTTAGCAAAATGAGCTTTTGAGGGGTACCTGGCCAAAGTTAATAGCCAGACTACAAAGGAGATTGCAAGGCAAGGAGATGCCCTTGAGCTATACATCCTTTCCAGAGATGTCGGGTGTATTTTGCTGAGATGCCCTGGACGAGAGGGCTTAGATATCCTCTGGTAGTGGTATGCCGGCTGGTAGGGTGGCCAGAGGCGTTTCTAATCGCTTCAGCAACTATTTGATCAGTTAACAAATGATTTCTGAATATGGGATTGTGAAGGCAATGGACTTGAACGGGGGAACTAATTTTACAGAGGGATCCTTCAAGGGATTATGGCTGCTTTGAGAATTCAGTGGGACCTCCATACCCCCGGCACCCTGGGAATTCAGGTCAAGTAGAAAGGATGAATGGAGGAATAAAGAAACAACCTTTGAAGCTGGTGATGAATCAGGGACTTTAAGGGGTTAAGAAATGAATTGCTAAAAGTCTGCTCGCTAAACAATGTATATTATTTTGCTTAACATTTGTTGCGCTTACCAAGCAGAAAGGAAGGATCTGAGGGGGGATGCTAGGGATGCTAGACCATTGTGAAAGGGAAACAGACGTGACCAAAGGTCCTGGTTTCAGGGTCCGAAACCAGCTCGAACTGGCTTCGAGGTTCGGACTTGGACCAGAAGCCCAGAGAGCTTGTGCAAGGAGGCAAAGTGAAAAGTTCAACCAGAGAAAGACCTTTACTTCATCCTTGGGACCCCTCCTCGCGACCACCAGGAGGCACCCTATGGAAATGACCTTTTAGCTCATTATAATATGAAGCGGGGATAGGTCATGAATATATACAGATGCGTTGTGAAACCTAATGCATATGTAACTAAGCCTGATATATACCAAGCCAAACACCTCAGCCGATGTGCATGCCTTCAGAGGAGCGATCCCCCGTGCACCTGGCGCCGAATTAAACATACCTACTTTACAACTTTTGGAGTTGTGGAGTCTTTCCGCGCATCAGTGACAGACACTTAAGATGCCATGGGTACGCCTTTTGCCATTAGCTTTGGCAAGAATAAGAGCCAAACCCGAGTGAATGAAAATTTAGTTATCATGCTGCTGGTCTAATATTATTAGGCAAATTTTAGTTTTCTATTTCAGTTTAGTCTGAAAATAGTATTTGCACTGGACTTTCCCACTACGAGGAAAGATGTGTGCTAATGTCTTTACAAATAATTTGATGGGTGAAGGTGTGGGTGTTAACATCTTTGAAATGGGTCTTAATGTCTCTACTGACTTCGGGCAGCAAATGTGTTACAAAGCCCAGACAGCTTGGCTTCTGAAACAGACACGGGTCTGCACCAGCCTGAACTTCTGAACTTTGGGGTAAAATGCCAGGTTCAAGGGGGGGTTATGGGGTAGGCAGTTCGGGAAGGCTGTACTTTCCTCGTACCTCAGGCGGTGGGGAAAGGAAGAGGGCACCGTGTGGCCGGAGTTTGGGATAAAAGGGAGGCTGTGCCCTCCGAAACGTGGAGAGAGAGAAAACCCTGTGGGCGTGTGCCTCGGTGGACTCTCTCCCTTTATTCGAATAAAGTGGAAGGACTCCTCTGTCTCCTTTTTGGTCATAAACCTCTGGCGTTTGTGGATTTTCCTGACACCACCCTGCTCCTAAATAATGAATTGAATTTTATCTCTTGAAATCTCACACAATTTCCCATCAAAAACCACGTCACATTTTCAATACCATAATTGCAGACTATGCAAAATATCAGTCATTGTCTAATTTGAATTGATTGCACACCCTCTGCTTGAAGTGACAGGGCTCAGCCATGGAACCCACCTGAAGGCAGTGAGGTAAAGTAAAATTTTAGTGTTCAAAAGCACAGTAAATCATTGCAGATTTTGGGATTTTGCCTTCTCAGCATTTGAATTTAACATATAGCAGAGGCTACAAGGGATTTCAGTGGGCTTTTAGCTGTGGGTGTGAGTGCAGGCACAGCAGGGACAGGCAGGATACAGCATTAGGAACAGCTGCAGAGGCCAATTTGACAGAGTGACCCTGTGCAATGACTCAGTCCCCACTGGTTTTATACAAGAGCTGCTGCGTGGGGCTGGTTTTCTGCTTCGGGGAAGCCAGAAGGTGGTGGCTCTGCAGCTCAGGGGCACAGCAAGGCTTTAGGATGTATCTCTGTGATAACAAAAGGAGGAGAAGAAAGTCCTGCCTGCTTGTCCTTTATTCCAATCAGCCTTTCCTCTGATTTTCTGCATTACAACAGGACTGAGCAGTGTGGTATTCGCAGCAGAGAGGCTGAAACCTTCTCTGAACACAGGCAAATACTTCTGGGCATCAGCAGCTTCTGCAGCAAAGGTTGGGATGGGACTACACAAGTGAGGGCAGGAGCATCACAGTGGGGATGGATGAGGAGGTTGGGCTTGGGTTGCCCACTAACAAGACAGAGAAGTGAAAATGTTGTTGAATTTGCCAGCAAAATCCTTAATCCTGGAGCACAGAAAGCTTTTCTACTCTGACAGAATCCCTATGTGAAGAATCCCATATAGAAAAGGCAAAAAGTCTGTGGTAATTATGTGTCCTTTGTTGTGATGAAAGTGAAGCTCTTGGAGCAAAAGAACTGCTGGTGCCCCTGCAAATATTTTGGTTCGGTCTTAGTCAAGTAGGCCGAAGTAATCTAATAGAAAGGAGTGTGAAAGTCAAGGAAAAAAACAGCAACTCTGAGTGGGCCACGATCAGCTCAGGGTAACTCAGTGCTGAAAGCCTGAGGCAGGATAAGCCTGGCCCATTATTCTTATCTTTCTTTACTTTAATAAGGACTCTGTGCTCCTCTTGCCTTTCCTACCTGTTAAAATCCCGTTCAGCCCAGCAACTGCTGGGTGAGCACACAGATGAGCAGAGCCACTTGTGAGGTTAAAACTGAGTGGTTGTCTCGATTTCCATTTGTGCAGGGAACTGCTTCAAGTGCAGCTCATGTCAAAAAATAATTGAGCTCCTGAAGTGGCTCTTGGGTTAATTCAGCCAGGCTGGGGCTGCTGCTGGCTCTTCCTGTTGTGTTCTGTGCTCACCTGAAGTCAAACATGCTGCAGCAATATTCGTTAAGTGCCTGGCTTAATTTCACCTCCAATTTAAATTTTATGAGGCAGTTGTGTGTTAGTTAAAGGGCCTTTTGAAATGACTGAAAAGATCAGGTGAATTTTAAAATAGTGGATGTTTAAAACCTCATTGCTATTTTAATTGAAGTGAATTTTAATATCTGAAAGACATCTTTGTTAATACATTAAAGATGTTTAGTGCTATTAATTGATATGGAACAGAGCAGCAGTGAATTTGTTATGGGGTTTAAAATACCAACTGGTGTTAAAGCTATTTCTGCTTTGCATTTCTATTAAATGCCAACTACAACTTGCTATAGAGGCTGCTGGAGACCTGACTATTGATTAAATTACCTTCCAGTGAAGGCTCACTGTCAGGCAGTGAACATTCCTTATAAAATGTGTAGGAAATCTCTGGTTTGGGAGCATCAGGGAAGGCTGAAATTCTGCTTTATCAAGTGGCTGTTCAAGCACTGGTTTGGCTGATATATGGAATAATAAGGTTACTGATGAAGATTAAAAAGAATGCTGTGACAAGAAAGAGTTGTTATTAACCTAGTGGTGGGTTTTTATAAAGTTTCTTATTTATTCTGCCCACCATGGAGCATCCCAGCAGTTGTGTCTCCCTGGCTAAAAAGACTGGGACAGGAGATAAGGGGGGTAAGTGGAAGAGGTGAAGATTGGATGAGGATCTCAGCTGTGGCCCCTTCTGTAAAATTAAGGGAATTTGCCTTTTGTTCTCTCTGCTTTTACCTTCTTGCTCATTTAAATGCAAGCTTTTCAGAGACAGTTAAATAAAAATCTTGACAGCTCCTCGTGGTAGGTCCATGTGATGAGAGGATCAATCATTCTTCAGCTTTTTCCCATTTCCTATGCTGGCTTCAGAGCCAGAGTTTGCTTTTTTTCCCTGAGCAAATTATTTCCTCCTCAGGCCTCTGCTATGGAAATTCACTTTGGATAGTCTGAACATGTTGACAGTAACAAAAATCTGGTCAGAGTGTGGAAAAATGGGTGAATGTTCTCAGAAAGACTCTGGTTGCTTGTTTCTGATGGGATTCAGAGACAGGGACAAGGGATGTCTCTGCTTCTCTGGATCCAGAGGCAGATGAAAAAGCAGATTGCTCCCAAAACACTCAAGGGTGTTAAAAAGGAAATTATATTGACTCTTTTTTTCTACCCCGCAGGCTGGGGACAGACGTAGAGTGGTTTGTTAGAATCGCTTAGGAAATCTGGAAGAGCTTCAGGGAGCAAATTTTTCTTTTTTTTCATAAAAAAAACAGCAAAATTTTCACCTTTCCATCTTGGAAATCTGTTTTAATATCCTCTTATTCAGCTATGTCCTAGCTTTGGAGGTGAGGACATCTCTTGGGTAAGGATCAGCATGGTGCCCCCAACCACCCGCTCAGTAGATCCCACCCTCCCTTTGCAGCTCTGGGACTATGTTGGGATTTAGGACCTCCCACAAATAAAATTGTAGTAGTGAGCCACAGAGTGGACATTGCTCAGTGAGGCCTCCTGGATTCCCAGGCTTGGAATGGTTTGCTTTGGGTGAAAGTTGTCCCTGCGGGAGGTCCGCTGGGGCTGTGTCACCCTGGGGTTTGGCTGAGCTTTGGGGGAGCATTTTGAGAAGATTCCTGACTATGCAGTGCAGAAGTGTTGCCTCTCTTTGCCTCTGTGCTTCTTTAGACCTCCTGCCAGTTGTGGACCATATTCTAATTCCCATTTCAAGGTGCCACAGCCACCAGAAAGGCACATGAGGAATTTTTAAGGGTTCATTAAGTCGTTGAACCTTTAATCCCAATGTGAGATATCTTTGCTGATGTAAGTTATGGAAGAATCAGAGCCCAAAGGAAGGGCCTCTAATAAATCCCTGAACTTCAGAGGGCATAACACCACTGCAGGACATTTCTCTAAATTATTTAAGCACAGTGTTTGCTCTGCACTTCTACCATTTCTCAGGTGGGGATTTATCACTTTTTAATTCACTCAAATAGCTCAAATGTGTTTGATTTGGGAGGAGAAAGCAGACAAGTAGGGAAGAAAAACAGCTTTGCTCCCTGTATGGAAAATTTAAGTGATGCTACTGGAATTCCCTTTCAGCAGAGGACTCAAGTGAGATGTGTGAGATCATTCATTTTGGCAGTTACATTCTGGTATAACAAAGATTTTAATGTGAATATATTCCATGGTGCAAGAAGAATTGGAAGAAAACCTGCGTAAGTTGCCTTACAGTGAAAACATCTGAAGTTAAATATGTATTAATGCCGCCCTGTGAGACACATCACTAAAACCAATTTTTAAGGACATTACAGGCATGAAGGTGTTTTTTAAATAAATAAAATAAATGTAGATGTGACCTGAAACAAAGATTTCACTTGTGTATCTTTATGAAAGGAAATAAATCACTTGGATTCTCAACTCAATGCTTAGAAATAAAAATTATTTTTGATTCATAACTTCACATCTATGTAACAACGTCAGTTTCTAGAGGCAGCACGAGATTGTATCTAAAATTTGTGGGCCCATTTTCGCACCAAATTCTGAGCAACTTCCAAAGAAATGGGTTGTCCCATGATAATGAAGGATGAATTTAGTCTTAAAGTTGATGTTCTCAAACATGGGAGGTATATAAGAGCAGCTCTCCTGAGCCTCATGGCTGTCACATTGCAGACAAACTTCCCTAGACTTTAAAAAAATGTGGAAAAGCAGAAATCTTTACTTTGGAACTTTTAATTAAAACACATTTTTAATTCTCATCCAGATTCAGAGTAGCCTTAGGTCAACTTGTTGCCTTCCATTTCTGAAGGATATTAAAGTGCACTGAACAAATAGTCTTTTTGGGGATTTAATACGGTTTAATAAATCCATTTTAGGCCCTGATGCAGATTAGTTTTATTTTGTTCATTTGTAAAGATAAAGGTTCCTGAGTGTGGGGGGAGGAATTTTCAGCAAACTGTTTCAACAACAACAACAACAACAACAACAACAACAACAACAACAACAACAAGAAGACTCTTTTTGTGTGTGCTCCAGGGATGTTTGACAAACTGGGGAACAATACAATGTGCAAGCCTTAGCCAATTAATCCGCCCATTATTTGTCAGGCAGCGTGGCCAGGCTGAAATCCATTCTGCAGAGGATAACTTATTCAGCAAGGCTTAATCCTCCCCCATCTAGCACCAAATGACTTTAGACTTGCATAAATTTGTCCATTATTTGACCAGCTCTTCTGGGGCTGGGAGTGTAATGCTTGGCCTGCTAAGCCTCTTTTGTCCTGTGCTGCTGGAAACTGGCTTTGCTGCTTAGCATATTTTTATTCCAAGAGAGGTTTTTCCCAACTATTTATTTCCACCAGCCTGCCTCTGCCTCATTGGTTTTTCATGATTTTTTTGGGGTGCAACAGCATTTGTAGATGTTTGAATAACTTTGCAGAGGGCTGGGTTAGTTGCAGGAATTGGTGAAGAAGCTTTCCGAATGAAGTTCGGGGGAATGTGGATTAATCCCGGGTTAATAAAGTACAATAGCAGCATGCTTGGAGCTGAAATGGGGAGACAGAAGAGATGTTACCCTGCCATTGTTCCCAATTCCATCAGTTGGCAGCTCTTTTTCTGCCCTGGACCAGTTTGCATCTTTTCTCCACCCCGAAAATCTTCTGCGTGGAATTAATAGGTGCTTTCTGAGCTGAAAGTGAGGAAGGAGAGGAGGTGGCTCTTTGTCATTTTACTGCTGCTCTGTGACTCTGCTCTGGACCTGTAACGTACTTCACTGAAAGAAGAAAAGAACACTTAAAAATTTACAGGCACATTCCTGCTTTTTTCCCCTCCACTTCATCCTTTCATTAAGCTCAGGTAATAGCTCAGGTGAGAGGTGGCTCCTTCCCCAGAGAATTCAGGAATAAAGATGATGCCTCAACCTGCACAGGCCCGCTTTGAAATATTTAGTCTGTTAAGCAATTTCCATCTGCTGGAAATGCGGATCTTTGCACTCTGAACCAGGAGCAAGCCAGGAAAGCTTCAGTACAAGACAAGATGATGCCATCCCTTATTTTATCGCCTTCTGACAACACCCATGAGGGCAGGCAGGCCTCGTTTACAAGGAAGGTCCTCATCCACCTGGAAATTACTCATCTCACTTTAATGGAGTCACATTAGGCTGAAAGGGGATTTGGGCCCACTCAGTTCAGCCCTGAACAATTTCATTTCAAGCTTTCCCACTGACTTCACAGGGAGTTGAGACTGTTGGGTATTGTACTTGGTTTGGGATTGTTTTGAGTTTAATAGTGTGAACCCTCAAGAAAAGGACCTCACCTGGTCCTAAGTTTCCCTTTTGAGGATACCTGGCCACTGCCTCCTGTTCTACTTTGATGGATATATTTTCAAATGTGTTTGGAACAAACAGACACCTCTTCCCCAGAACTGATGGCTTGGGATGATCAGCAAGGAATTTCTTTGCATTTATTGCTGAAAACCACAGTCACGTTCCTTGAAAATGAGGATCATTTTCTGCTGTAGAAATTATGACATATGAGTCAGAGAATCATGGAATGGTTTTGTCACCAAAACTGTGGGAAAAACAAAAACTCTCCAACAACATTTTTAGTGTTAGAAAGTCAAGGCATTACTTTATTCTGGCCAGGATATTTTTCTGGCCAGGATGTACCACAAAAATCATCTCATCCACACGTAGCCTGGGTGTGCAGAGAGAATCATTCCATGACACATAACACTCACTAGATTTTTCAGATCTTTTATACAGTTAAAACTCATAGAAACGAATTGGGTCAGTGTCCATTGGTTCCGAGTTGCGCAGTTCTTAATATTTGGTCTCTTATTGGATCTGGATTTCTTCGTTTCTAATGTTAATTAGATCTTCTTATTCCTCTTTCCATACCAGGTGTTTCCGACTAGCCAGGAGTGTTGTTTGGAGTTGATGGTCTGTTAATGACCGCTGAGAGCTGTTATCTCTTGTGTATCTTCTGTGCTGCTCCCAGTCTGTTGAGATGCTACGCTCATCAGGCCTCACCTAGAGGAACAATGCCTCAGAAAGAAACTTTAGTTCTCTTTCCCCGGGGCAGAGGTGAACAAACCTGGCTGAAGTTATATATATATAAATTTTTAAACTGGTGTGTTTTCCAAGAGTTTGGGTGGGAAGGGATCTTAAAGCCCATCCAGTGCCACCCCCTGCCATGGGCAGAGACACCTCCCACTGTCCCAGGGTGCTCCAAGCTCCATTCAGCCTGGCCTTGGGCATTTCCAGGGATGGGACAGCCACAGCTTCTCAATCAGACTGGAACATTTTTATCGTAGAACCATTTAGCCTGGAAAAGGCCTCTAAAACCATCAAGACCACCTGTTAATATTCATTTTTACCTCTGACTTTTTCCGTGTATGTAATGATGGGACTCTGAGGGTAGGTGAGGGCAGGAGCTGCCTGTACACGATGGGACATCAGCCGAAGCTCCATCTCCCCTCTCCCTTTTCTAGGGTGCAGCTCCCAGTCATGCTCTGAGCTGGCCCAAAGGCAGCAGAGGATTAAAAACTACATTAGAATTTAAAATAAAAGCTTGACACTGCAGTGTTGAGCCTGCTTTCCCAGCATTTCTTTACTGGTGGTGCCTTGAGAAAGGACAAAAGTGATGGGAGGCTCTATGAAGGCTGAAATAACCCTTCAAGTTTACTGAAGCTTTGGAGGGAACTCAGCTTAGGTAGTGCCTGCGTCGTGTTTAAATTAAAGGACTTTTAACTTAGGATCTGACAAGCAAGGCTGAAATGCATTTAACAGAAAGCAGTGACAATTTTAAAGCTCTGGCTTGGGATCTTAGTTAATGGATGAATTTCAGCTGCCAACTCCCTCCTCCAAGAGAGCATTACAGACACAGCCTTTTGTTTCCACAAAGCAGAGAGCATCACAGACCTTTTTTTATTCCT
>VZTF01004188.1:496899-536979 GCA_013397755.1 Cnemophilus loriae | reverse complement strand
CCCCCAGAAAAGGAATGTTTGACTAAGCTGAGATGATTCAGGATGCTGTGAATGAGAGCTCTGGATTTTGCAGGGGCACACAATATCCTTTGCCCTTGTGGCCAGAGCCTCCATGAATTATATACCTGCTGCTTCTATATTTGAAATTGCTGGGATTAAAGGCTGAGAGTGATTCCTTTGGTGTCTTATCTGGATGTTTTCTATCCAAGTTCACTTCAACTGGGGGTCTCTTCCACCCAGACCTTCTGCAAAGCACATGGCTGGTTTTCTAAGGGTCCCTCTGACATTAATGAGAGGCATTTTATCAAGGAAACATCCATGGAAAAGCCAAAGGAAACAGGCAAAGGAGCAAAGGAACCATTAGTACATGTGACGGTAGAGAAGAGCATTTGTGTTGACTTGATAAATGCCATCACTACAAGGGCATGATAAAACACCTAAAAAACAGAATGTGTGAAACTCTGCCTAATCTTCAGTTTCATGTAATTGTACCATGACAAATCGAAGCATTAGACCTGATAAGGTTTTAATAAAAATGCAAATGCAGAAATCCTGCACTAGAAATGCTGGAAGTTATTTCTTAAAAGTAAAATAATCTGCTTGTTCTGGCCGTGATGATGATGAATATGCGTATGTTATTTTTGGGGCTTTTTTATTCTAAATATTGTGGAAATATGGTTGTGGGGAAATTGTAGTTGGACTTTGAAGGTTGTTCAGTCCCGAGAGGAACAAAGTGAAATGAAGGCTCCCTTCTAGAGGCTGCTGTGCACACACATTTCTGACCTGCAAAAATTTACAGTCCAGGTATTTAATGTGGAATAAAGCATGAGAGAGACATCAGTGGGTGCAGGGGAATGAGAGGATGTTGCTGTTGGGGCGGCCGCAACACAACATAGACAATGCCTTGAACAAGGGCAAAAAGCCGTTTATTCAAGGAAACAGTCTCTTTCAGACACTTTTGTGTGTTATCATTCGTGTCACATATCCATTGGCTGCTAAATGACTACAATAGATTCATTGGCTATTACTTAACTACGATGTGCTACCATTGGTTACCTATAGCGTACGCATTAAAACACTCAGAAAAATAACAGGTGCAAATATGTTGCTGTTTTCCCCTTCTATTGTTTATGCTTCGTGCTTCTGCTAATCTTACAATTCCCATGCGTAAAACCGAACTCTCAGGGATACACAGTGACTGTGCCTAAGTCGAGATCTGGGAAAGTTTCAGACCAGCAGTCTGAAGGAACAGTGGGGCAGCGGCTGAGTTGAGGTTTCTTAGCTCGTGGCCTGGTGTCTTTTCCCATAGACAACTACCTCTAATGGCTTGTAAATCCCAGCATTTCAGCAGTGATTCCAGAGGTATCACATCCACCGAGGCCTGACTGCGGGACAGACATCGAGTGACAGCCTATTGCTCATTGGGGAAATAAAAATTCCCTTTTCCTCGGCTGAGATTCAAATCCTCATAAAATAAAGCCGTGGCCATGAGCATAGGGCTGACCACCTGATTCCTGGAGGCCCTCAGAGGTACCAAGCCCAAAAAGTGCTGTGCAAAAGTGCCAGAAGCTGAGGGTGCATATGGGTTGTCCTCAGCCAGGGAAGAAAATGTGAATTACAAGCTGGGCAAGGATGATGGGTTTGTTTCCTTGCTCTCGATGGAGGGGATGAAGAATTCAGCAGAGTTTCAAACTCCCTGTGCCACAAATCCTATTGGAAATGCAGCCTGTGGAAATGAAGTTCGACTGGTTTGGAATTGGGTGGGGTGAGATCCATCAGTGTGGGGAACCGGAGAAGGAGACAATCCCTTTGTTCTGGCAGAGGACAAGCATCAGTTGGGGTGTCGGAATTATCCAGCTCATCAAGATTTCAATTAGCACCTTGTTTGATTAATACAATGTCCAATGCTCAACTGTCCCTGCCCTCCCTCACTGGCCCTCAAAGCATGACAAGATTCTGTGCTGCGACAAGAATTGTTCTCTCCATGTGCCCCCGCCATTACTTGGTTTAGAAATTATGCTGTATGTAGATTAAATATATTAGATGAAGGTATAGAAATACGCATACATGCACCTTTCTCCTTCTGGGTTTCTCCTTTGTCCCTGATGCTGCATTTTAACGGTGACAGCTCACCACTGTCCCTTGAAGTACCCTTGATTTTGGATTTTTCCTTTTATTTCATGTTGTCAGTATGACTGATGCCCTTGACTGCCCCCAGTAAAGCTCTGGATTCCTGGCCAGGCCAGCTCTGGTGTTCCTGGAGCTGTTTGATCAGAACGAAGTCCCATCTAACAAGTTACAGAGGAGGAGACAATCTACATAGAGAAGAATTTAATGAGAGACAGTGGAAATCACTCTGCAAAACTGCCAATGCATTAGTGCCTATGTGACCCAGAGGAGAATTTGGCAGGCAGAAAAACCATTTATTTTGATCAGATGAAGACAACATTTCTGCAGAGATAGGAATTTCTGCACAGGTAATTAATAGATGACCCCTGTCCTGAATAACTTAGTCCTGTCGTGGATGAGGGTATTGCATCCCGTTTCCAAGGGTCACAATGCAAGGTCTAGGCCCTCTATTAACAGAAAAAATAGATCCCTGCTGCTGTTTATATTCCTTTGCCAAGTGTGGGGAAACAGAGCTAGGGAAGAGGCTGCTAAGATGATGTTGCAACTGATCAAGGTGAGTAGAAATCAAGAGTCTGGGAGATTGTTTGCATATTAAACAAAATGAAAAAGCTTGGAAAGCCAAAGCAACTGCATCAATAAATCATGAAACACTCAAGACTATTTTGTAGGTGCAAAAAGCCCATTGTGGAATTCCCCCTGGAGATCATTTTGTTGTTACGTGATTAAAATGAATCCTTTCGCTTCACAATGCATTCCCAACCAGCGCAGTGCAAAAGGCTGATAATTAGCAGAGCCCAGATGGAGGAAGGAAATATAATAAGAGACGAAGCCAGTTTCAGAATAGCAGGAACTTCATCTGAAGTGGAGAAATACTAAAGAAATTGGGAAAATTTGATAATCAAGTCTTCCCTTAACTGGGAAGGATCACTATGACATCTTGGTGCTCCAGATGAATTCCTAATTGAGACTGCACAACTCAAAAGCATTTCCACACGATGAGTCTTTATCTGTTTATTTGTTCTTGCAGCAGGAGAGGGACAGGCTGGAACAGAATGGAACTTGCCTTGCAATTGCCCCAGGGTTCTGGATTTGCATATTCTGTTTAGGTACTGAAAAATAAATGGTTTGTTTGATTTTTCACCTTCCCTTTCTTAAGGCTATTCCGATGTTATCTACTCCAGGAATTACAGAACCAAGCAGTGGATTTAGGTCATATGACTCTCTAGTCAAGCAACATTTTCAAAAATTCTTTTGCCTTTTGATGTTTAAGGCTTTGAGGTCCACACTGGTTCATCTTGACTTACATACAAGAGAAGCAAACATCCCATTTTTAAATAAACTTCAGATTTTCATTGTCTTTTAAAATTGTTTTATGACCTGGGGGTTGAAAAGAAAAAAAAAATCACATATTAGGAGAGTCATAAAAATACATTAATTAGCTGTTTTGCATCCAGGATACAGCTTTTATGTATTTAAAACCAAACTATCCTGCCCAAACTCAATGTTTTATGGAAATCCCTCAAGCACTCCTGCACATCCTTCATGTTTTACGTGGAGCACAAAGGGTTTACACTAAATTTCAGAGAAAAAAATGGGAACGTAACTGTTTAAAAGGTGCTTGATTTTGTATGCCCAGCCTGAGATTATTGAAGAAAATTTGTCTTTTTCAAAGCAGCATGTTGCTGATACTTCAGAAAAACCTTGCAGTATCTCAGGGTGGGCATATGAAGATGCTAAGTCTTCTTTAAAACCCTGCCTGGCTTTTATTACATGATAACAGCCAATCTTTATTGTTTTAGGACTTGAAATTAAAACGTCTGTTAATAGTCACACCCCATCTGTGAGAATGACCAGGAGACATTGCCTTTGGAGTGAATAAAGGACTTGAAGGAATCAGACTTTACCCGCTGCAATCTTGTTTGAGGCTATTTTAATACATTTTGGAGATGAATTTATATTAAGGAGAGGGAAAAAGGGGAAGGAAAGGCCTTGTACAAAGGATCCGCAGAAAGCTGCAGCAAACCAAGGCAGAGAGGGAATAACCATGACTGAGTGGAACAGTTGGATCAATCCTTTTAATTTTCAAGTTCCAGGAGGCCACAATAGATTTTGTTTATGTTTCTACTGCTGTGATGTTCCTGTCAGCAAGAGGTATCAACTTCCTGTGTCTTCATCTTCTGTGAAGTTTTGTAATTTGCCTACTGAGCCTTTGAGTTTTCTTAAGAAATACAAAACTCAGTATCCAGCGTCTCTGGGAACCAGATGTTCAGTTCTGGGTGGTGGAAACTTCAGGCGTCACCCTAGAAATTTCCAGGATCACATCCCAATCCCACCAGGAAACATTAATACGTTATTTAATTTTCTCACTGTTATCATTTACCTATGTTAAGGTAATCGATATTTTGTGATTTTCTTATTTAGTCCTGAAAATACTTTCACTGTGGGGTTTGCTTTTGTTTTTCATACTCCAAACACCAAGATTTTCCTCTTGATGTTGACAGGAGCGATTGAGTTATTTTCCTGCTGAATGGATTTTGTTGACAGGATGGATTTAGGCTGTTGACGAAACACACACTGTGAGCACGGTGGCCCAAAGCTTTGATGGAATGTGTTTTATTGGCAGGACAGATTGAGACGGTGGTGACAAAATGCAAACAGCCCAATCCATTCCACTGATAAAACACATTTATCTAACTATCAAATCCATCCAGTTGACAAACCCATTTTTGTTTGAAACTGAAAACCATATTTCTGAGGGGAAGGAATAAATTCCTGCAGGGAAGCAGCTCAGCTTATTGAGAAGCTGTGCTACAGCCTCTCTGGCTGTGGAAAATAGGGATGTGGACCTCTGCAGTAACAGCATTAGAAATGACAGGAAAAGTAATTTTAAATGGAATTAGGCAGATTTCCACAGCGTGACACAATCCCGCACTAAAGTTTACACAATTCAGGCTTTGCAAGTCCTCTACATCTCAAAGCACCCTAACAGAGCTTCAAGGGAGACTTAAAAGTTGCTTTTAATATTGACCCTGCAAGCGAAAATAATTAGTCTCTCAATTAAAAATAAGTGTTTTGTCAACAGTTGTGGTGGGGTTTGGTACCTAAAAAACCACTTGAAGCAGAAATTGCTGCCTGTTCTTGGTCTAACCCTGTGTCCAAAGGCAATAAAGGATCTCTTTCCTTTCTAACAATCCTGTCTCTTTTCAAAGACTAACTCTTCCTTTCTCTTAGGCTCTCCCATTGGTTGGTATAATTTAGCTCCAACTTTGTCCATTCTCTGCCTCAATCTCAATTTCTTTCTCCCTGCTCCAACTTCAGCCAGCCTGTTCCAGGCTGAGAGACAACAAAATTCAGAGCTGTCTCTTCAGGTTTTCACATTCCAGAGGTTTTTTCTCAATCATTTGGCCTCAAAAGCAGGTATTCCACTCCCCTGGTGTCGCTGTTGGGATGGCCGCGACACACACATAGACAATGTTTCGGATAAGGGCAAAAAGGGTGTTTATTCAAAGAGACAGTGTCTTTTATACACTTTTGTATGTTATCATTCGTGTTACACATTCAGTGGCTGCTAAATGACTGCAATGGATTCACTGGCTATTATTGAACTACAATATACCACCATTGGCTAGCTGTAACCCAAGCCTACAGGCACTCAGGAAAATAGCAGGTGTGACATGTTGCTGTTCTCTCCTTCTATTGTTTAAGCTTCGTGCTTCTGCTAATCTTACAATTCCCATGCGTAAAACCGAATTCTCAGGGATACACAGTGATTGTGCCTAAGTTGAGATCTGGGAGAGTCTCAGACCAGCAGTCTGTTCCCATACCCTGGTAGGGGCAGTTTCTGAGGCACAGGAAGACAATTTCTTGGCTCTCCTTGACATAAGAGCAGATGCAGCATTTTGGCCATATTGACATTTAAAGGAATCAAATATGCCATTTTCTACTCCGTCAATGGCACTATGTTCTTCCTGTGTCAGAGGATGTGAGAATCAATTCAGTGACACCACAAAGCAAACATGTTGACATTCGAAGTTCTTTCTGTTACAGTTTCTATTTAAAAATACTAGATTTGATCGGGGGACATGAGAGACCCAGAAATTAGCATAGCTTCCCCCAGCGTCATCTTACCTTAAGAGAGCTTTAAAACCTGAAATTCTTATTAGTGGCTTCTTTATTCTTACACACTGAGGTACATTCTCTCTGCAGAGAGATGAATAGAAAGTAAAATAATGTCCAAGTTGAGGTGTTTTTGGCCCTCAACTCATGAAATAGAGCCATGCACACTCCTACTGCAGCAATGTTTGGGGAAAAGCCTGGTGCTCAGAACCCTCCATTCAAAATATTTATTTTTTTGACATTATAAGGTTTATATGTGGTTTGGGCTAATAAACATATGTGTGTGTATAATTTTATTTACACAGTATGGTATATATGTCGTTTGGGTTAATACATTGTGAAAAAGAGCATCTGAACTGCTGCCAAATTAAAAGCATTTTATATTGTGCTCAAATGTAAATGACAATAAATGGGGAAGAAATATCAGGTTAAGGCACTTTTCCTCATTGGTTGTTTCCCTCGTCATCCCAGTGATAACCTGTGTGACCACCTGACTGAGCAAGACCTGGGGAAGATCTGCTTTAATTAACCTTAATTATGCAGAAAGGACAAGCTGATGGTGTGGCTGGATAAAATCATGAAATCCTGGAATGGTTTGGGTTGGAAAGAACCTCAAAGCCCATCCATTGCCACCTCTGTCATGGGCAGGGACACCTTCCACTATCCCAGGTACTCCAAGCCCTTTCCAGCCTGGCCTTGGACACTGCCAGGGATCTAGGTGCAGCCACAGCTGCTCTGGGAATTACACCTCACCCCCCACCCTCACACTGAAGAATTCCTTCCTTATATCCAATCTACGCTCTCGGTTTGAAACTGTTCCCTTGTCCTGTCACTTTGCGTCCATTTCTAAATTCCCTCGTGAAAAGAATAATCACTGGGGAAGGTTTTTTCTCCCAGAATATTTTTTTGAATCCTTCCATCAGGGCACCTCTCTGATTGCAGGGTTACTTCAGACTCAGGGGAGTTTCTCCTTCTATTTATAAGCCCGAAATGCAGCAGCAGCAGCTCCTGTAGGCGCCTGTGTGAGCCAGGACAGATGCTGGCATCCCAGAAGGACAAACATCTTGTTAGCAACGATAGCATTTTGCTTCTGTTTGTCAGAACAAGCAGGATTTTCTACCTCCAAGGCATGGCATTAATCACAGAGGTGCTGGGTGACGTTCTGCTCAAGAAGCACGACTGCATCACTGAAGGTGAAAAAAGAAAAATTCTATAATATTAAAGTTTATATAATTTTTATTTTGCAATCTGGGTATGTGTCTATGGGTTAAAGGATCAAGACAAACTAATTAATACTTCTGTTCTAGATAACTGAGTCCCTGGAGAGGGTTTGCAGGCACTGGTGAAGTCCAGGAGAAATCAGACCTGTAGGAAAATATTTCAGTGTCAATCTTGTTGATGGTAATCAAGGCAGAAGGCAAAGTGAAAACGAGCCGTAAACGATTTCTTACACGTTGTGCCCTAAGGCAAAGTCTCACCGCCTGTGGAGAGCCTCAGACCTTCAACCTATCTGGTTTCCAGCATCTTTCCCAGGAGGAGACTCCATGGTGTAACCCATTCCCAGTGACAGGCACACTCCCTTCATCTGTTACATACCATTGCTTCCAGCTATTCAATATTTTATTATTTTCTGAGAATCTGTTTAGGTCCTTGGGATCATTCTGCTGCGTCTCCTTTTCCTTTGGTGCCCAGGCAGGTTTCCCTGACCCGGGTGGGGTGGTGTTTGTTCTGCCACCTTCACTAATTATCCTGATAGGAGAGGGGCTGGAGATGACATCCAGAGCCTTTTCCTCGGCATGAGAAAGGGCAGAGCATGGAAACAGAAGGGAGCAAAGAGATAGTGAGTGCGTCCATGACCTTTCTGAGGTCTCATCCCCAGTTCCTCATGCCTTATTTAAGCCCCTGTGCAATTAACTCCTGTTAATTACTGTGGGCAAACCTTGCCAAGGAGATCTCGCGGAAATGAAGGGACAAACGACAACTTTGGAGAAAGATTCTGCTCATAACATTATTTGTCTTGAGGGCTTTATTGTGCATATATATTGTATAACCATACACACCATCTCATTTCGAGGACGAAGGAGCAATCTCAGATTTCTCTATGCAATATTTATTGTCACACACTCCGAGAAAAATTCATCTGCATGTAATCACCATTATTGAATCAGTTAAAACACCAAGTGAGTTATAAATGTTATTTCCCTTGATTAAAGGAGGTGATGTTGTTTCCAGTGCTGCTGTTCCACAGCTTTCCTTCCTCAAGCTTAATGCCCTGGGATAAATTTTGCTGAGTGAGGGCAGGTGTGATCACGAGATGATTCTAGACTGGCTTCTTTGTCTGATCGGAGCATTTCTGTGTGAGCAGCTCTGTTTGTTACTATTCCAATGTTCCTGAAAACTCACCCCCGGCCCTTTCCTCATGCTGAGAACCCACCAATCCTTAGAGAAAGATCCTGTGTGTTTTGGCTCATCCTTTCCCCACCCTGGTCTGTCCCAGTTGTCCTTTCAGACCCTGGGTTGACAAGTCAAGGCTGGCAGGTTTGAGTTCAGGACTCTCTTCATGCAAGGTCTTCCTGATCACTGGTTCAGGACAGTTCTGGTGCCCCACTTTATCCTGGATGTGTTATTTCAATAGTCACCCTCATCTTGGTAGTCCAGACTTGTTTGGAGCCAGTCTCTTTAAGAAAGACTGAGCTTTTTTTGACTGGACACATTTTAAAATTATAGCAGATGATGCACTGAACCACTACCCTTCGCTGGATTTAGGATAAACTGACAGAACTTCTGCAGTTTCTTGCTATTTCTTAGAATTTGTAAGTCTGGGAAAATATTGGCTCCACTGAAGGTGATGGAAAAAGCCTTGATGAAGGCAGGAGTTTTGGCACACCATTCCATCCCACGTCCTGCAGTGTTTTGAGATTTGAGAATGAAAATACAGAACGAGTGCCAGGAACTTTTTAAATGAAACTAAGCCAGAGAAAGTCATTCTACAGTGGAAAGAGTTTCCTTTAAGCACAGTAGTATCCAAACCATCCATCTCATGGATCACTGACCATTTGGTTTGTGGCTGTGAAGTTCTGAGGCTGAGAGGAGCTGAGGTCTCTGAGCATGAAAAAACAGGTGATGACTTCAAAAATGAAAATAGCACAATAAGAGCATTCCAACAAAAATCAAGTGGAAGAAAGGCAGCTGATCCTGGACAGTGAATTGAAAGGCTGAATTTTAATTTTGGTGTCCAGTTGTTTCTGCTGTTGAATTTTAATTCCTTTATATTTCTAGCCCCACACTTTCTTTGTCTAGCTAGTAAAGAAAGCTTGGCTCTGGGTTTCACACAGCAATTGCATTTATTCTGTGGTTACCTTTTTAAGCTGGTTCTGTAGTTACCACAGCAACAGTAAAATGGCTTGGTTATAATATGAAAATTTTCCATACAGAAAGAAATCTGATAAAATGTCATGAACTGTCTGGAAGAAATATGTGTGTTCCAATAAGAATCACTGGGTATTTCTGGGGCTCCTGTAGCAGTGCATTAACAATTCCATGACTAAGGCCTCGTTGATATCTCTGCTCTAAATCTGCCAGAGTTAGTCCTGGAACCAGCCTAAAATCCTGCAGTGCCAGCTCTCAACTGGGGAATGATTAAAAAATGTCTCTAAAACCCAAACTGGGTCTATCCAATGAGAAAAGCAGCAACTCCTGTTGGTTATCCTGCCCAGCATATGGATTCTTGCTGCCAGAGGGGGGAAGGTTGGATGGGATATTAGGGGCAAATTTATCCTTGTGAGGGTGGTGAGGGGTGGGATGGAATTCCCAGAGAAGCTGTGGCTGTGCCTGGATCCCTGGAAGCGTCCAAGGCCAGGTTGGACGGGGCTTGGAGCCACTTGGGATAGTGGAAGGTGTCCCTGCCCATGGCAGGGGCTGGCAGTGACTGGGATTTAAGGTTCCTTCCAACCCAAACCGTTCCAGGATTTTGGATTTTCTGTAGACTAATGATAAAATGAAGCCTTGAGAAGGATATTTGTTAATTCACCTTTCAGAAGCAGACACAGTAGATGGTAAATCAGACTATTATTAGTAAGATTTGCCACTCTGGAGCAGGACAAGGGGATCCTCTGCTCCAACACCTTCCTGCACATAAAACCCATCAGTGATTCCCCCTGCTGCCTGTCCAGCTCCCAGTTTGCTGCCTGATCCTCCAGAGGTTTTCCACATGTTTATCCTTTGAATACTGAACTGGGAAGAGCAGCAGTGCAGTTATTTCTGTAACATGGAGGAGATGTGGGCGAATTACCGCAGATTTCCCTTTTTATCTCCATATAATTGGTTCACCCTGTGAATATAGAGGTTCTATACCTTTTAGTCCCCTCAAGCCATCCCCTTCTCAAAGGCAACCTTGCACAATGGCCTTTTTATAGACCCATTGTGGGCAGGAAGGGGAGGGAGGCTGAGGTTATTCTGCCACTGAGGTGTCACTGCTCAGAGTATTTTACAGGGCTGGGAAGTTGCTGAGTTGTTATGCCACCTGTTCCCATGGGGTTATTCAAAGCTCTGCCATAAATACAGGATATTAATCTATACACTTCCATCTAAAGGTGAGAGCTGGGGAATGGAATTAAATTAAAAACCTGGCTGCTGAGAGCCACGACAGAGAAATAAAAAGATGCCTTGTCTTTAGGAATTTCTTATGGGCCCATGTCTGACACGTCTGGGAGCCAATAACACCGAAATAAATATTCCATTCTGTTACCCCACATTTCCAGCCAAGATTCTCAACACCAGTGTTATCACTGGATAGTGAGGTGCGTTGGGATTGCTTTTACTAAAGCTGCTGGTTAGGAAAGGCAGTTTTACAAGAATAATATGCGGTTTAGTGAGAATTCTTTTGCTTTTTTGCAAGGAAGGTGAGGCCCAGAGGAGCTGTGGCTGCCCCATTCCTGGAAGTGCCCAAGGCCAGGTTGGAGCACCCTGGGATAATGTAAGGTGCCCCTTAAGGTGGCACTGGATGGGCTTTAAGGTCCCTTTCCACCCAAAGCATTCCAGGATTCTGTACCTGTGGACAGTTTCAGCAATATTTAAGTTTAATGGAGCCTTTTTTGATGCAGACCTCTGAGACAACAGAATACTCAACCAATTAATAGCTGTCTAACCCAGCCAAATCATCTACAGTCCAATCCATTTGCACTCACTGTTTTAATCTAATTAGATCTGCTTTCTGGTGAGGGACCTTAATTTAATGTCAAACGTTATTTAATTATTTAATACTTTTAAATTCAAGGTGTTTTCCCCTGTTTTAAAAAATAAAACACAAGATAAAGTATTTGGAGTTTTTTTACTGTATTTTTCCTTCAATGGATGCAACATTTTTCAAACTGCCTCCAAACGGCTTTTTTTTTGAGTACTTGTTTAAATACTTAAAGTGAAAAATGGTTTATTTCATTTGGTTAGTGGGAGTGGAGGTCACTCCTTCAGTGCCAGTTGAGGAAGAGATTGGGTTCTGCACCACCTAAAAGGAAGATGAAGATTTCTTTGATTCCTGCAGCAGGGATATAACTCAACAACTCAATTTGATAAAAGAAAACGCAATCTACTAAATTTTCCAGGTGTTTTAGAGTAATTTTTATGAGTTTCTGGGTTTACAGCTGGTAGGTGCATTTTTATTTCCCATGCTTTTGAGGCGGAATTTTGGTAGCATCAGTCTGACAGTAAAATTGGATTTCAGTGCCTGCTGCTGTCCAAATTCCCTGTTTCTCACACGCGGTGATCACAACAAGACATTTCCAGCCCAAGCAGAATGTGGGACCTGCAGGAATTACCTGTGAGGCAAGTCTGGGGTATCCTGGGGACAGTGTATTAATGATGCAGTGCCGCGTCAACCAGCAGCAAGAAGTAGAAAAAATATATTAAATAAAATGGATTCTGGGCTCTGCTGTATCTTTTAAGTACAGGAGTTTCTACCCAAATGTCCCAGTGGAAGGGATGTTAGAACAGAGCTGTGGCTGGAGGTTGTGGAAGAAGGTTCCAGCATCACCCCTGTAATCTCAGGTCACATTAGCAACTCGCGGTTTTAAAGACCAGACTCAGACCTGCAGCCAGGCAGGTCCCACGAAATATCACCCAAAGTGTCTCCTGTGTTAGATCATTTCCGAAATAGCCCTCCCTCCTCCTCAGCTGAGCATCATTTCAGTGTTAATAAAATCAAATTCACTGGCAGGGAGAGAAAATTCAGATGAACTCTGGGAATGCTGTGTTGAGGAACCAGCTGGTACCTCGGTAACTCCCCTGCCCATGATTATTTCAGAATTTTGAGGATATCTTCTGAATAATTTGCTCTCTGCCTGTATTTCAGGATTAATAACATCAGTGATACTCTGTGGCCTCTTCATGTGTTCTTTGCTATCCCTCATCTCCTCTCCGGGCTGGTATCACAAGACTGGAAATCCTTTTTTCCTTCTCCAGAGACTCTGATCCTCACCCAACAAGGTAAGAACTGGGAGAGTCTTGTCCCTGCTGTTTTACACTAAGAGGAGTAGAAAAGGTGGTTCTGAAACAGCCAAACTTGGACAGAACAACTACTCAAACCTGCTTTTACTGCATTTTTAATGTCTCCTCGTTATGGCTACAGCTGATGGAATAAGAGAAATAAAATAACTTCTAAATGGTAATTGCATCTCCCTGAGCTTGTGGAAAGGCCACCTCACTCATTAAGTCTTAGAGCAAAGTATTTCAAACTCCATTTCTAACTCCATCCTGTGTTCCCAGAGAGTGGGATTCACATGGAATTTTCTAACATTTCCAATTTTTCACCAGTGCTGAAGTGATGGCTTTGTTTGTACCCAGGATATGCGGGGCAGCGGAGACTTGAAATGTTACGGAGGATATATTTATCCTATATATGTATATCCTATAAATGTATTTATTTTATAGCAGCATTTATCTCTCTTAGCCCATCAAGCCCTTATTTAAAAAAATAAATAAATCTGTATTTTTTACCACTTTGGGGAGAAATAAACTCTCTAACAACGTTTACTTTTTCACAAGGCAGAGCTGTTTTCCCAGCAGCTCCATTTCTGAGGTGCATCTGTAATAAAATAGGGAGGCACTTTAAACTCTGTGAATTAAAAATTCAAGTATTTAATTATTTCAGTGAACTGGCTAATTGTAGATATTTGTGGTCCTGCACATTGCACAGCGGGATTTCTTTCATTAAAAGCTGCTCCTGCTTGGAGAAACTCCATTTATTTCCTCGAAGGACTCAGAGGATATTTTCAAACACAAATGTGTGTAATAACTAAATGTGATATAATACAAATGTTTTGAGGTAAATAGCCTGATTTTTAAAATGTCATCAAAGCTATTGTTACATCAAAAAATCCTCCAGAGCTTTAATTTTTTTATGTAAGTTGTAATCCGTATAAACCAAGCAGTGTGAGGCACATTCCCACTGCACTGTGGCTTGGTTTCTCTGCCATTGTCTCTCTTAGATGGCAATTTTTTTTTCCTGCTAAATTATAGCTTTCAGATTACTCACATATTGCTCACATGTTTATAGTCCTTTTTATCGTGATTATTATAAAAATAGTCTTTTTTGTCTTCACAATCACTGTGGCTCAAATGCAATGTCCTCTTTTCTGGGAAGAAAAAGCAAATAAGATGTTTGGTGACACATCCCTAATTTAAAGGAAAATATTCAACAAGGTAGAAACAATCTAAATATCACAGGTGATTTTATAATGATTTTAATAACTGGTGATTTTGTGTTGATTTCAATCATTAGTGGGTTTAAGACTGATGATTTAATTATGTTGAAGGGCAGATTCTTTCAAGAACCAAACGTTCACAATGAAGACACATTTTTTCTTTGGGGCCAGAATTTGTAGAAGGAAAGGAAACAGTTGATTAATTTAGATTTGTGTTGGTGGCTTTTCAGTCCAAAGATTTTAATTTCTACAAATAAATTTATGCTTTTAATAATCCAATCTCTTCTTAGGATTCACTTTCATTCAAACCACGGCAGTGTTGGATTCCTGGATACCCAGGGTAAGCAATGGCAATAAATTCAATGTCATCGTGTCCATCACCCTTAAAGAGTTGGGATATCACTAAATTATTGTTTATTATTCAGTTTTTTGATTTCTCCAGCTCTCCTACACTCTTGATTCCCAATCCCTTTGGTTTCTGTGCCTCTCTCAGCACTGCTTTCCCCAGAATTTCTCTTTACAAGCCATGTGACCAAAATCTTCATTTTCCCATTTATAATACCCTCTGCTCCCTCACACTTCTTCTCTTGGAAGCACTCACACATCTTCATTGCCATGAAACCTGGCCACAACTGATCAGAATATCGTCTTTTCATCTTGTCTTTTATTTTGGGTCAATTAGTTAATTTTTCCCTAGCTCATCACTAGAGTGAGCTACAGATCAGAAATCTTTAAAAAAATCCTGTTAAGAGACTTTGTAAAAACTGCACCTTGAGTTCCCTCCAAAGGCTGAGGGAAGGTTTGGGACAAGCAGCTGCTTTGAAGAACTTGGAATGCTTTGGTCTTGCTTTTCATGACATTAAAAAGGGCTACTGACCCCCTGTCTCCAGGCAGCTGTGGCTCTAATTATGCTCTTAATTGCCTTTCAATGGTATTGATTTTCCTTCCTCTGCAATCACTCCCTGCCTGCTGTTCCAAAGGGTTGGGTCCAAACTGATTCATCTCTTCATGGAATGATGTAAACCAGTTCTGGTGAGAATTGAGCAGGAGGAGAGGCTGCACTCTTGAGATGAAAGTCCAGTGACAGGGACACCACTGACCACAGGCTCCCCTGGGCTGGCAGAGATGACTCAAAAGAAGCAATATTGGCTATTAAATTGATGGATTGGTAAAGATTACAGTCCAAATTATTATTATGTTTCTTATTCTTACTGTCCAAATAAGAGATCTTTTTCCATTGCCTGCCTGGGAGCGGAGCTCAGCAAAAATGACTTGTCAAAAATGAGCAGAAATTGGGAAGAGCACCCTGAACCAGGTAGAAGAGGTGGCTCTGCAAGAAAGTTTTGAGTTCAATTTTTTTGTCTGTGACAGAATCCCTGCATGAGCTTGGAAAAGCCTCTTCTTTTATCTCATTGCTTGCTCTAAAACTAAGTTGATTCTATTTTTCCAGAGTGGATACGCTGCAAATCCAGTTTAAGTATCTTATATTTTCCCCATGTTTTCAAATTACTCTGATAGCAGTGATTGCATTTGATTAACAAATATTCTCCCCCCTCCTTGGCAGCAGCCTGCACACGAAACTTGGGTTTTGCCTTGAACAGAACACGCAGCCCTGGAAATCCTGGCAGCAGGGAAGGTCTTCAGCAAAGTGTCTTCATCATGAATAAAAATAAGTATGGGACTATGCCTAGAATCTTAATTAAATCCAATCATCTTGTAGTTTGCCTTCTCTTTATGCAGCCTGTATTTAAGATTGATACGTGTTTGGGTAGCATGAACCAAATTACTGCATTTTAAAAACAACAATGTTCATTTTCTCTCCAGGTAAGCCTTGTGGGATTTTTTCCCCTCACCAGGGTGTAAGTTCAGCTGAAGAGCCCTACCACAGACCGAAGCTGTGCCTTTGTCTGTATTTCTTGGTGACAGGCACGGGTTGCAGAGCTATCACTCGAGGCAGAGCTGTCACCATGCTCCCCACAAGGTTGTGGTCTGCTTTAAATTAGCATCATTTTCTGCTGGTGCCCAGCACTCTGAGATTCCCTATTATCAAAGTGATCACACTAGAGGGCTTTTTCCTCATCCATCACCCTGTCACTGCTCCACTGCCCCTCTTGCCACAGTTTCCCTGTACTTTATTCTGACATTTTAAAAGAAGCTGCTTCTGTCAAGGCCATTTTTCTGTGGTGATTTGATCACCTCTGCAGATCTTCTGGATTCATAGGGATCCACAGCTGCTCCTTGATAATAATAGTAATAAATTGTTGATTAAAAAAAGCAGCAGTCAGTTTTCCCTCTGCTGATGCACCCCATGCCCAGTGCTGAGGAGATAAAATGTGTCATATCTGTCAGGATGAGCTGGGTGTGGACAATGAATACAGGATTTTTCAAAAATTTATTGTGAAAGAATAAGAATAAGGAGCAGGGAAAAGCAGCAGTGGTGAAACCACTGGGGAGATGTTGCTTTTGAGAACAACTGGATCATCTTTCAACTGAGCATTCAGTGCCTGGGGAGGAAATGGAGCAAGGGAAAACAGAGCACAGGAAGGATACTCCAAAGGAAATTTTGTAGAGCTGAAGGATCAAGAGTGATTTGTAACTGTTCTAGATCAGCCAGTCTTGCAGTGGGAACAGCGAGGTGCTGCCTGTACCTCCTTGAAGGTGCTGGGATTCCCAGCCGGCTTTTGGGGATAGATGATCTTTCCTTGGAGAGGGTCAGGAGGCAGAGGGACAGAGCTGGGAAGTTTTGCATCCACAGGTCTAGGTTAACTGGCAGGTGAGGCAGAAAATCCTGTCAGCACCAGTGAAGTATCAGCCACAACATCCCCCTGCCTACAACAAAAGGACAATGGATCTTCCTGAGCTTCAGTTGCTCCTGGGGTTCTGTTTGTGACACTGCTGGCAAATATTTCCTCCCTGCAGCAAAGTTTGCTCAGCTCTGACCAAACTCATGTGTCTTTGTCCAGGAGCTGGGAGGAATTAAAGGAATTACACAATGGAATTACAACAGAACACA
Source organism: Cnemophilus loriae (assembly GCA_013397755.1). Classification (NCBI taxonomy): domain Eukaryota; kingdom Metazoa; phylum Chordata; class Aves; order Passeriformes; family Corvidae; genus Cnemophilus; species Cnemophilus loriae. Next base: position 520,023 of record VZTF01004188.1, on the reverse strand, counting down.
CCGAGGAGCCTTAGGAAGCAGAAACCTGCAGTCTGGCAGTGATATTTATTCACATCTACTTCACCCCAACATGTGGTTTATAATCAAAGTAATTAAGAAAACGATAGGTATAGTAACACGCAAGGGTGGTTTTTCTCTTTTTAAGCATATTTTAACAAAATTAATTTAGTGGCATGTGTAATAATCTTTTTTTACCAGGTTTCAGCAGTAGCTGTGTTGGTTAACCTAATCAGAAATACATTTCGGATCCAATTTCACTGTTTGTTTTAGAAGGGAAAAGCTTTTCTCTCCCCAAAGCCTGACCTGCTTTGTCAAACTGTCTACGGGCTGTTAACGTTTCATGGAATTATGGGATGGTTTGGGTTGGAAGGACCTTAAAGTTCATCTAGTCATGGGCAAGGACACTCTCACTTCCAGTTGTAGTCACAGACCCAAAAGATGATGGATTTATTAAGCTGTTTGGGTACTATTGGTGTGGGCATGGATCGAAACAATTCCTATATTTCACTTACTTCCCTGAATTCCCCCCTCTCTGTGCTGCTGAGGGTCTCTGGCTGTGCTGGTAAAGTGACAGGGAAAATATTCCCGATTCCCCAGGAAATTCAGTAGTGTTTAATTCCCTCTGGGTTTCAGATCCAGAACTTTTATTACCTGCTGTGCCTTTCAGAGCCTGTCCCTGCTCCAGGACTGTAGCAGAATGTGGAGCTGCTGGATATTTAGAGTGAAAAACCAAGAGGGAAGTCTCAAAGTAGAGCTGCCACTGCTGCCCAGGAAACTCTTGGAGTTGCAGGGGGGATAAAAAGCTCCCTTGGAGCATTATTATCACTCTTGATCACACTGATGAAGATGGCACGAGGCTGCACGCTGCTAAAACCCAAAAAAAGCAGCTGCAGTGATGCCAAGCGCTCTGTCCCGTCCTGCGTGACAGCTCTGTCACTGCCATGGGCCAGTATCTAGGGGAAATGTAGTGCTTGTGAGTTATTTGGAAAAACACCATAGCCAACACATTACTTTTAAAAAATTATATTTTTTGTTGCTCAATAATTACAGGGAGCAGTTCCCAAAATGTACAGACCAAAGGGAGCAAAGTGTCACAGCCAGGGAGGCTCCTTTTTTTCCCATCTCTTGCAGACATCTGCAAACACTTGAGTGTGTAGGGACTGATCTAGGACGAGTGGGTGGTGACGAAAGGATATCCATTATCTTTAGGGGCTGCTGGAATAACATCAGAATTATTAAAACTTCCAGCCAGGGCCCTGTTGGCTGTCAGAAGTTGAAAGCATCTTGTTTCCACGAGTGTCTTAAATATAAATTATCCGGGCTGACTGTCATATGCTCAGTGTTTCTACAGGTTCTGTCAGTCCTTTAGTAGCTAAAAAGGGGCCTAATATTGAAATGGACTCTCTGGCAGGGCTATGTAATGCTCTGCTTTGCCATTGAGGAAAATATCTGAAGTATTTTTGTATTTTTATTCTCTTGGAAATCATCATCTTGGGCATTTCAGCCTAAGTATGTAGTTGTTCCCACAAAACGAAGGGATCTTTGGTCATCCAGGCTTTGATCCTGACTCTGACTGCACTTGGCTAAGTCATAAAATCTAAACTGTACCTCTGCCTGCCAAGTATGTATATTAATAATTCCCTGTATAGGAGGAAGATGATAAAACCCTTTATGATTTTAAGATCCTTGACTGGTAAATGTGGCATTGAAAGGCTCGATAGAAAATGGATCAGACATTCCCTGATTTTTTCAAAAACCCGTTTGCCGAACGTAACTTACAGGCTAACTCACCATGAAATGTATTATTTACTTAAGTACTGCATTGCAAGATTTTGTTCCAGCTGAACAATGTTTCCTACTGCTCCCTATCAGAGGGAACAGGCTGCTGCAACTACTCCATAATTGTTCTACTAATGTACACTTTATTAAACTCCTGCTGTTTTCTTGACTGGTTTATCTACTAAAAATAGTCTGATTAATAAAATGGATGTCAGATGTATCCATCTTTATGTAATTCCCCCATGGAATTAGACAGTGCTAAACAGTAATTTTTATTTATTTAGTTATTTATTTGGTTAGTGTTAAGCAATGTCAGTTATTCTCTGCAGCGGTGCTGATGGACTGGTGGGAGGATTTGATAAATTTGTATTCAATTCAGGTTGGCACCCAGGAGAATCCAGGTGTTCACTGGGTCTGTTGTGCCACGGCAACCATGGAGCAGGTGAGGATGCCAACAGCCCAGAGAGCCTGGATGAAGGCCTTCCCTTCAATTTTAACCTCACAAAATCTGAAAATAAACATGACTGGGGAGCCCTCATTAAAATCACATCCGCATAATGAGATGCTATGGGTTTTGAATTCCCTCTGAAGTTTAAGATGGCTTGGCCAGGGTTTCCTCTGCGTGTTCATCTCCAAATCCCAGAATTCTGACAGCATTTCCCTGGCTATTCCCAGGAACATTTGACCACAGCCCTGTTGGGTGCAGATGGAAAGCAGCATTTCCTTCTTCATCTGGGTTTGATATTCAGATATTAATGAGATACTGTCGTAAACCACGATTATGTCACAGGCTATCAGTGAAAGGAGGGTCTTTGCTTAATAGATCAATGACAGGACACATCTCAATTTGTCTGTGACGTTGGAGACTCTTGTGTTTTCCCCGTTGAGTTTTGGAAGGACGTTGCAGAGGGTATGATCATCATCTTCTCAGTAGCCAAGGTGGATTTGATGGCATTCCCCCTAGTCTGCAGAGCTAGAAATAAAAGGGAGATCGAGTATTAGGCTTGCAGAAACACTGGGTTAAATTAATCCATTAAAAGCCACTCTTTGCTTCAGTGGGATTTGTCCTCAGCATTAATTTGTGGGGTTTTTCCCAGTGGTATTTAGCAGGAATTCACCTCTATGAAAAGCCATGGAGTGGGTGTCACACAATCTCTCTGCATCTCTCGTGGGAGTGGCATCTTCCTACTTCAAAAGAAACAACCAGAAACATGAGAATGAGGAACAAAATCCTTTTCAGACACCTGGGCAGGCTCTGAGGTGCTGCTGTGAGGAGGGGCAAATCTCCCCTTGCTCCCTTCCCCTGTATTTGATGGGGAAAGTCAGCAGAACACTACAGAGAATAAGATTTTCTTCTTTCTGTGAGCATCCCCCACCCGAAATGGGGATGCAATTTAACAGTAATTATGGTTTGACTCTGCCTCAGCTGTGCTCTGGGAGGATCCTTACCGTGTCCAAACCAGCTCCATCACTCAGAAGAACCAGGATCTGCAAAGCCACACCAAAAATCCTCTGCTTCCATCGAGCTTCAAACACCGAGCTGAAACTCCCAAGAGTTTCAGTGCTTGATATTTGCAGGAACCTCTCTGCCTGTTATGCTGGAGGGCACACGTGTGGCTTTGTACCACGCTTTGGAGATTTTCAGGCTTCTAAATTTCTCATCACACAGCCTTTGTGAAAGCAAGGGCAGGCAGAGAGGGGACTCTCCTCCTGCTTCCTTAATTTTATCAGCGATAGCAAAGGATTCCATGCAAAAACTGGAAAAGGTTTAACAGGGCTCCATTGAACCTCTGGATCTTTACTGTACTCTTAATAGTGTTGCCTTTTCAGGGCGAGTAATCAATACCAATAAGGGATATTTCCTCTCCTGAATGACAGCAACCCTTAGCTAAATTCCAGTCTAGGTTGCCATGCAGGCAAACACTGCAATAAAGGGTTTGGAATTGTCTTAGGCGTGCACGCTGCGTTTAAAGCACGGAAAAATGGGTTTGGTCTATGGTGAGTGCAAACAACCAGCTCAGTACCAGCCACCCTCTAGCTGGCACTCATTTCCACCCAGCAGTTTTAACCTTTTCCAAACGGAGGGTTCCTGACCGCTCTTCAGTTGCTGAGACAATTAATTCACTTCAAGTGCCCACAGGGATTTCATGTTTTATCCCGGCTTTTGACATCTTATATTTTAATTAAGCTTACCCTGTAGGAAATCTGACGCTAACAACCAGGCTTACCTCACAACAGCATGCTTGGAAGGAAATCTGTTGCCCGTACCCCTTCCAAACCCTCAATTTTGTTGGCTGTGGCATCTCTGGAGAGAGCAGATAGGCTCTGTGAAACCAAAGCTGCTGTCAGTAAAACAGGGCTTGCTGAATTTCTACCTGAGATTATTGCAGCTGCAGTGGGATGGGAATATCTGTCTGGTTCTGCCATCAACTTATTCTGGAGAACAGAACCATAAAAACAGACTGCTTTTTTGGGGGGGGGGGGGAAGTACTGAAGATTTTGGGATTAAAAGATCTTTTTGCTTTACAGGAAAAGTGCCTTTGAGAGGGCAGGACTCTCGTTTAATTTGTCAGTACCATCCTAGAGTTCAGAATAACACAGCTTAAAGTTGTCACCCCCTTGCCCAGCACTGGAATCTGGCAGTAGAGAACAGTATTTGGTGCCTGGGAAGAGATGGAATCCTTTTAATACCTCTCAGACTCAAAGCACAGACACTTGACCAAAAACCTCATGAGGCAAAACTTACTGTGCAACAACTGAGAGGTGGTTTTGTAATCCCATTTTTGTGCTGGGCTGTTCAATTTGACTTAATCTCTTCTCAGTGGGGGTTAAATCAGTTTAAATCCCCTGATATTTCCCCATATGCTGATATGGGCTGGGAGAGTTTCATTGTTCCCCTGTTCCCTAAGACATGGGCCATGTCCACCTCCTTATGCCAAGGAGGGAATGTTCTGCGGGCTCTCAGACCTCTGCAGTATTTGAACTGGAGCAGCACTTTTTTCCTGGGCTAATCCCTGAAAATACAGAAAACACTGACCAAATTTAAAGCCTTAAAGTGGCAATGTATAAACCCAAAAGATAAAAAGGGGCAGGGACAGAAAAGGAAGCCAAGAGAATCAGTGAGACGGCTCTGAGCAGTGTGAGAGGGACTGATTTCAGCACTGCTTCCTAAAAGAGAAGAGGAGGAGGAGTAATTATTTGGTGTTAGGCTGTGGGATTTTATATCCTGCTTGCTGCAGTGACATCTCTTTGTTGTAATATGTCCTGTCTTATGTCCTGGAGCAGAAAAGCTGCCTGAGGAATAGTTTATCTGCAGGTGGTTTTTAATGTTTATCCCTTTTAATCCAAATACACAGTTTCCTTTTTTTTTTTTTAGTTTGTTTTGCAAAAGTTTTGAAAATGAATAAATAGCAGTGGCAGTGAGGAATGGCTCTGGCTGGGTTTGAGTCACACTGCAGCATTATTATGTGTTTCTTCATTTGCATCATGGGAGAAGAGCAATCTCTATTTCAGAAGTGCTGTTAAATCACAGGTAGTCTCAAAACAATTTTCAGCTTTGCCAAATATATTTATGTATCAGCTTCTCTATTTAAATATTTCCTTTGCCTCCATTCTCCATCTGCCATTTCTGCTGATGCTTCCTTAGAACACAGAGATATTGGGAACAGGAATGAGTTAATATTTCACAGGAGGGAGCGTGCAGATTTGGAGAGAGAGCAGGGCAGCAACGCTACCTCAGCTACTGAGGGGGCTGAAACGGCTTTTTGAGAAGCACTCAGCAAAGAAGAGCTGTAACAGTTAATGCCTCACTGTGCAGCTGTGAGCAAGGAACAGAAGGAATGTGGTTTTCTCACCCTTTGCTCAGATTTGGCTTTAACTGAGAACTGAATTACAGCTCCTCTGCAAAGTGCTGCAGAACTGGAGGGGAAGTGCGGCTGTGTGACACCTGAGTGTTGCTGTGATGGACTGGCTGTGGTCAGCACAGAGCCTGTGCAGGTGTGTGACACCTGAGTGTTGCTGTGATGGACTGGCTGTGGTCAGCACAGAGCCTGTGCAGGTGTGTGACACCTGAGTGTTGCTGTGATGGACTGGCTGTGGTCAGCACAGAGCCTGTGCCTCACTCAGGACATGTGAGGCTATTCACAATTTACTGAAAGTGCTGTCCCCAGTTTAACTGGCACCCTCAGAGGATGCAGGACTTCAGCATGAAGCCTGAGCTACATCGTTTCCCTGCCCTCCTGAACTTGTTTTTCTGATATTGAACCACTTAGTCTCTCATTTCTCTGCCCTGAAACTGTCGGGTCACAGATGTTTGAAAGTGATGAACAGAAGCTGCTCAATCCCCAGCCCTATTTCCAGCACCGCAGTGTGACAACCTGATTTAGCTGTCCAGGTCAAACAATTCTTTTCAGCTGACTGCACCAACCATCCTGGGCACAGTTGTCACCTCCTGTGCCAAGGCTTCATCTTGCTGACGCCTTTTGTTTTTTAGGCTGGGCTGGAGGAGGCAGGGAGGACATGGCCCCACCAGGCTGTGACTAATGTGTGTCACACACACCTTTGTTGTCACAAAGGGACACTGAGGTGCTCAGACTCCTCTCTTCCAACAGTGTGGTTAATAGCCAGGTGGGATGTGATGTGCCCAGGGGGAAAGACTGCAGGAACAATCATTTCGTGAAGGTGCTTCTGGAGAAGAGAGGACTGAGAAAATGCTTCGGAAACTTAAAAAAGAAAAAGAAAAAAATGGAAAGAGCCAAATATAAATCCTTCTTAGAGGACAGCAAAGATTCCTTCCGGACTTAAAATGATTGGAGCAGTGCAGCCAGGTATTGACCGAGGTCCTGCACTGCAAATATTGATAGCACCGGCTTTACTGGCAGGGAAACCAGAGTAAACCCAGTTACTGTTGTTTCCATAGTACCTCAGTTTAAAGAGCATCCCCTGGTTTCTGTGCAAGCCTTATAATGTACCTGGTGTTTATTAAAAATTGTAAAATTTTGTGTTCTGCTGCCTTTTCCTGGAAAAATAAACATGCAATTAAAAATCCAGCAACTATCCAAATCTCTGGAATGCTTGTAGAGGCTTTTCTTAATATCTCAGTAACAGGCTTGGACCTAATGAAGAGGTGCAGTTTCTGCTGTTTCTTTATCACCACTGGAATTAAGTGTGCTGCAGGCTTTCCCGGTTCATGAGCCGGTTTAACTGGGAGAGGGTGGTGGGTTGGTTTTGGGGTTTGCTTGGTGTGTTGGGTGCAGACCTACTGGTTACAGGAACCCGTGAGGAAAAAGGAAGGTCTTTACTCTGCACTGTTGCTCTGAGAATTTTTATTTCCTTCTTAATTTGTGTCTTGTCCCTGAGTTTTCTGTAAAGAGGGGACTGAGCCAAGTCCCCCTGCACTGGAATCATTATGCAAAGTAATTCTAATATTGGTCCTGATTCTCTAAATTCTGTGTTTACCTATTCGTGTCATTAACTTGAACGTTCTCTTTTCCTCCAGACAAAAAATTGAGGTGTTTGGAGCTGCTGTTTCCCAGCCTCAGCTTTTCAGCAGGCTCTGGTTACAAGCATCTCTCGTGCAGATGGAGGTAGAAAGTGAAATTCCACTCTTCCATGCCTGCATTGGCAATTGGTGATATTAGCACCATGCTGTAACCAACTGAGCTAATCTCACTGCTAAATGGAAATCCAGAATCAAGCACTGCTCAATGCCCAAAGCTCTGCACAATCTGTTAGACACTGCACTTTAAATACTCATTGATTAAATAGCATTTTCTTGAATATTTTTGGACTAAAAAGTTCATTGACAGTCCATCCCTGTGCTTTGCACTGATGACAAAGTCACCTGGGAGGCTCCATGAGCTTACAGAGTTTTTTTTTCCTACCATTCTAAGGTTTGGTTTGGAGGACTGTAAATGCTTGGAGTGATTCTATTCCTTTAAAGCATAATAAAAAATGCTTTATATATATATTTTTTATGTATATACACAAAAGCTTTATGTAAGACACATGCAGAGTCTTTTGGGCACCCCAAACATGCCGTAAATAAAGCAGCGTAATTTTCACATAGGGTCCTCATTATGTGCGGTTCCAGAGCTGATAAACTCAATCAGGATACAGAGAAACTGCATTGTAGTAAGTGATTGTTCCCCAAAAGTTTGAAGTCGAGGCATTTTGGAGGTTCCCATGAAAACAACAAGATGTGCTTTCTGCCTGGCTCCTAAATTAGGCTGGATTAAATGAAAGGACTTTAATCCTGAGGTGGAAAACCAACTTAGGGGGACAAGAAGGTTTCTTCAGCACCTGGTTTTCCAAAAATCAAGGAAATTTTGGCTAAAACTGGGGCCAGCTTTCCTTCTCTTTGCCTCTGGAGAACGTGGTAGCTGAATACGAAGGTGGTAAACTGGTAATTAATGAGCACATGGAATGGTTGTTTTGGGACTCAATTAGTGAAGATAAAATGACATTTTTTGGGTCAATGGCAGGAGCTGCAAAGATCTCAGGATCTCAGTGGGGGAGTAAACAGACAGGTGCCTGAACTGGGGGAAATTAGAACTAAAAATTGTCCAAATAACTAAAATAAATCAGAGATCTACAATGCCAGAAATTGCACAGAGCTGCACAGCACCTTTTTTCTGAGACTGCAAATTTGGGCTGAAATAAAGTATTTCCTTCACAATTTTAGCTGAGGATGTAAAAATGGATTTAGGGCTCAGGTGCTTAATACTCAGGAACTCTCATTAAGATTTTTACATGATGTTTTAATCAAATTTTGAGACCTAATACAAAATTACCAGTAAATTTTTATTTAGTGTCTGAATTGAACAAAATTTATATCTGTGAGTAGTTGCACAATTTTCCTTTGGAGAAATAAGTCCCCAAAAGGAGAAGACATTTAAAAGGGAGCAAATTGAATAATAGCTTATGATGGAAGTTCAAAAAGGAGTGGGGAGGGAAGAGAAAAACTAGGTTACAAAATTGAAAGTGTTTTGTATAAAAATGGATATTAAAATAATTAGAATAGACCAAATCCCTTTAGCATTGTGCCTTTATATTGTGCTTGTAAAGTGATTGGGGATTACGTGAGGGATGGAACTGGAAGTGAAACCTATCACTGAATAATGGAATTAAATCCCATTTTCATTTTCAAAATCTGAAACCAACATACAATGATGGGCTACGTTTCCTCTCAGCTGCTTAAAAGTCAAGAATTACTTTTTATCTGAGCAACTTTTTTATCAGGAAAATCCAGGAGTTCAAAGAGAGACGGCTGAAGGCAGTGGAAGAGTTGAACCAAGCTCACAGAGAGGTTTTGCCCTGGTTTTATTCTCTGAGAGGAAGCAATGCCACTCTTTGCTGTGCATAAATAAAACGTCAGGCATGCCCTGAAGGAAGCGAGAGAAGATCAGTTTAACACCATTGTTAATGATTTTAATGACAGACTCCTGATCTGTGGTACAGATCAATGGAATTCCACAGCCTGCTCTGTGTTCTGTGTCACTGTGCTCCTCAGAGGGGCTAGAGTGGAGGCCCAAAATTCTTCATTTCCATTTGAATTTATTTTCTTCTGTATTTTTCCACCCCAAAAATTGTGATCAGAAGTCAGAAAATCTTTTTTGCTTCCATCCATAATTTTTCACTCTAACTCTCGTGGCCTTGGACATTTTGTTGTCTCTTCCTGTTGCTCACAGACTGAGCTGAGACCATCCTGACTGTCTGTGGTCTGTTCCACCCCCCGGAACACTCCTGGCAGGACATGCAGGTGACCTGTGCTCTTTGTGCTTTCCAAAAGCTGACAGCAGAGCCTGGAAAATTGCAATTTTCAGGGGCAGTGAGGTATTAGAGGCTGCCATGAAGAAAAGCCCCCATAAAACCAGGATGCTCAGGAGCAGAATTGGTGCTGCCACAACCAGAAAATGGGAATGTAGAACTCTGGTGATACCAAGGGGATTTCCTGCGGCAATGTCCATTGTTTGAGGGGGAGCAAAGGAATTGAGCAGGAAAGCCTTGGGATCTGTGGTGTGCATGTCCCTGGAAACCCCACCAATTTCCTTTCATGTTTCTGGGTGTCTGGATTGGTTTGTACAATGCACCTATTCCTAATTCCGAGGTCCTAAGGTGAAAATATGGCACTGTGGCAGCAGTTGGGTGTAGGTGGAAGATGGGCTGGGGGAAATCAGGGATTATTCACCACTGCAGTGGCATAAACCTTATAAATGACAGCACTAATTGCAGCCTTACAAGTGGAGTAACTCTGGGAAAACAGCTTAAGGCATTAGACAAATGTAGCAGCTATTAAATGAGCGAGATAAGAACCAGGCTATCATTTTATCTCCATGTATGCATGTAATCTTGGAGCCTGGCATAGCTATAAAGCAGCAACTCTGGCTATTAGTTTATTCCAGATATATTTTAAAAATCAGCCTGTGAAATGCAAGCCAATACACTCCAAGTGGCTGTCAGTGGTGAGTGAGTTATTTTATCTCCCAGCATGCAGGCACGGAGCAGGTGATGGATTTTCCAAGGAAACTCAGGCATTGTAATTCCATTACCGTGCCAAGCACTGTAATTGTTCAGGCCACTACAACCACATCCCATTTCCCCTCCGTGCTTGTTCCCACATCCCCAGATTAATCCTGGTTGTGGCCAAAGTGCAGCTCTGGTGGCACTCTTGCAATTTTCCTGCCAGCATCCCTCCAGCGGTGCCGTCAGCTGCATAATCCATGGCTGGGATCCATCATTTATGTGCTGTTGTTTGAGTGATGCGTGGAAGTGGTGCATCACTGCAGGACTGCCAGGAGAAATATCCGAGAGGCTGCTGAGCTTTGTGAGAGGGGAGAAAAAATTTAAATCCTTTTCAAATGGGAGAAAGTTTAGTTATTTATGGGAGTTGGAAAGGAAAGAGGGAAGGAGGGGAGTGGGGTGAGGAGTGGGAATATGATATAGCGGTGTTTTGATTTCGAGAAGTACCTAAATCAACAGGAACTGCAGGTGTTTATTAAACCCAAAAATTAGGGAAGGGAATTTCCATATTTCCAGCATTGTGCCCTTCCCTCCTCTGGAACTGCTGGAAGAGTGATTAAGGCATTATTTGGAGCCAGGAGACTCGAAAGCTCTGTTTTCGCCTGTCACGTGTCAGCTCCTGCAGGTAGAACAGACACTTTGTGCTCTGACCTGCTCATGCTATTTGTGCCCACCAATAATGACAGAATTAGATGGTTAATTATTAAAATTGCACTAATTATAGAGTATTGAGATTTTTCTACACTAATAGAGCATTAATATTAATTTTTATTTAATGCTGTACAGTCACACACTGGAAGGCCACAGTAAATAAATTCAAGTCTGAAGCCCTGATGCAGTTTGACAAATCACACAAAGTTCAGACATCTGGAGTCACTGTCGAGCTTTCTGTGATTTGGGTCCTTTTTGAACCTCAACTGAGGAGAATCCCCTAGGATCATCTGAATAACCTGGCACAACAGGGGCTTTTTGTTCCCCTCACAGAAATTGTGTGAGCAGAGATGGGGCTGTCTCGGGGTATGTCAGTATTTCCTCCCTTTTTTTCGAAGAAAGCTGTATGGAGAGACCTTTGATTTAATATTTTAGATTTCTGGTTGCTTTTTAGCTCAGTGCCAGCAATCTACCTGCTCTGGTGCCATCCATCCATTAGTGTCCCAAAGCATCCAGGTTTAGGAGGATTTCTGCACTTCTGTTCACAGAAAAGGAATATTTGGGGAGGGAGGAAGTGTAAACATGTGATTATTAGAGATTAATAAGCAGCAAATAAATAAGAATACGTTGAGAGGACTCTCATGGCTCCTGAGCTGGCAGGGACTGCACCTTCAATTCACAGTGGAGTCTCATCATTCTTCCCCTGCTTGCCGAAATTGCACCTCATTTCTCCTCTCCTCATTCCTACCAGGCTGTAAAAGTCTCTCTCTGTGCCTTTCATTCTGAGCCAGAAAGTGGAAAAGCCTTTCAGCCTCACTCCCTCTCCATCTCAGGTGATTACAGTGTCGATTGTGCTCGGGTTTCTTTTCAGGCTGCCTCTGATAGTCCCGGTTTCTATTCCAGCTTTTGATCACTAATTCTGTCCTGGGGAAGTGCCTGTCTGTGCTGCAGCCCCTCGGATTAATGTGGTTTGCAGTAATCAGGATCCAGCTGATGGGAAACAGACTTTGTCATGTGATGAGCAATCCCTTCGGTACAGCCTCAGATACCTTGGATTTGTTTTGGAGGAGAAAAACTGCCCAGAAAACTGTTTGGGAAATTAGTAGGGTACCTTGAAATTCCATTTGGAAGCCTTCTGAAGTTTAATCTTACTTTTAGGGTCAAGAAACATCTCTGTATGGCTAAACAGGCTTTAAGGCTGGGAAGTTCTTGTTCTGTATTACTGCAACTGATGTGCTGCTCTTACCTGGTTTTGGTTCTGACTGACAGGAGAAATGGGGAAAATATGGAAAATGAAGAATGAATGAAAGTTTGAATGAATCAAAGTTTCCATCAAGCTCAGCTCTGCTCCAGAACCGGCACAAAAGGCTTGGAGACTTGAAAATAAGCTGTGAAAAATGTCATATGAACTGTGAGTGTAATGCACCTACAAGCTTGGACCTGGATGTTGTTTATTTTGGTTAATGATTTTGTTAAAAAACACTTGAGTGTGTAAGCTTGGATTTTCCCTTTCAGTTCTTCAATTCTTTCATCATCCCATTGACATTAGGGGAGTTTCGAGAGCAGGGTTGGACAGGAGAGACTTGTTGGTATAAATGAAAAGCATTTCTTAGAGAAACTTATTTCCAGTGATGAGTCTGTGTTTGCTGCTGCCTCATCCCACCTTTATTCACTGTGAACTAAAACAACACCCCTTGGAGAGGGAGGGTGGCACTCATAACTTTCAAGCAGAGAGATTATGCCTGTTCTTACTTCATTACCACATACTGGAGAGTTTATAGTTTAATTTAAATTTTGTATTAATTTCAGTCTCAGGAAGGAGCACACAGAAGCTGATAGTGCTTGGGAGGTTCCACTGGGAGCCTCTTTGGAGCAGGGTGTGTGTCCTCCAGCTGCTGTGGGCTGGATTATTGCCCTGGCACAAGACTATTCACTCAAAATTCCTAGTATTTCCATTGCAGCCCAGGAATGAAATCTGCTAATTACTGGGATGAAGGAAGCTGTTTTATATTCTGTTTATTACCCTTGTGCTGGGGCCTGCTTTGTCCCATCAAAGCTCTGGGGGTGCTGCTGCAATGCCAAAAATATTCCCTGTGCTTGATTTCCCTCCAGCCTCCTTCCTCCCTCCTTCCTCTGCCTGTGGATCTCCACCCACTTGCTTCTCTCCTTTAGTGTCCCTCCCTTCCCCTTTTTCTTATCCAACAGGACAAATGTGAAAGGAGTGTGAGCAAATACTCACCTTGCATTACACCAGCAAAACAAATCCCATTTGGGGCGAGCTTTTCCTGAATGTTATCTCAGGGTTTCAGTCCTTTGGTTTGGCTCCTGAACGTGATCCCAGCTCAGATTTTGGCAGCACAACAGAGATTCCTGATTGTGATAATCCCTGAAAAGCCGCAGGAATTGTTTATCCAGCATCCACCTCTTCCCAATATTTTTGGTGGCACGGCAATTCTCTAGGGCTCCTGAAGAATGTCACTGTGAGAAGGAGCGGGTTTAGAAGCTGAAGTGGAAATTTTGGAGGCTGTTCTTTGTGGTTGAATTGTCCTGTGGGTATGAATGCACAAAATAAAACCGAGGTGCATTTGATTAAGGGATGGCTCCGTTGAATACTAAATTCTCTGAGTGCAGAAACTTGGGTGACTGAGGAGGAACTCTGTAAATCCACAGCACTTATGTCACTCTGCATTACCTACAGCAGAAAATAAGGCTGGTTTTTTTTTTTGTATTTTTTTTTGTTTTTTTGTTTTTCAATGATGAAATACAAGATTCCAGTTACTTTCCGTTGATTTTTATTACAAAGATAATTTCCCTTAAAAAGCTGGGGTTTCCAGGGTATTTAGCATGTCCTTAAACTGAGGAGTCTGGTTGCATATTTTCAGCCTAGGCATCTATTTTGTGAAAATTGTCTCAACATGCTCCCAATCTTGCAGGACCTTGTTTTATAAATCATTCACTGAAGCTTTTTAAAAGGATGAAACTCCACATATTTTGTGGATATGGGGTGAGCCTGGCTCAGGATGTGCTGGATTTGACCAGGTTCATGTGTAGGTGTAACTGAAAAATCTCTCTTGTGAATTTTCCTTGCGAAAAATCCCTCTCCAACCTCCCTGTAGACCCCCTTAAGTGCCAGGACCAGCTTGGTCATGGTCTCAGCCACCCAGATATCTACAGGACTCTCTCACTGCTGTCCCTGGGTACTGATGAGTGAAATGTTCCTCCCACCTCTCCATGGAAGCTCAATGAACACAAAGTGAGATTGGGGCACCCAAGAGTTAGGGAAAGTAAATGCCTTTTAGTCATGAAAGGGAAGGAGGTTTTATCGCAGGGAAATCTGAGCCAGCTTCTAAAAAATCAGCCCAAATTGGCATTGAACCCAGGCAGGATGTTTCAGTGAAATGTGAATTTAGTCTCAGTGAGAGAAGAGAGTCAGAGGCTTAAGATTCAAAGAAAAAAAAAGGCAAACAAACCGTTACATAATGATTTCTTCTACCATCAAGAAAACATTGGTGTTCTTTAATGTTTGTGTTTGACTTCTGGAGAGAACTTGTGCATAATGAACTCTTTTGAAGGCACAGGACAAGTGGTTCTGGTTTCGTGCGAGTTTCCGATGGTAATTAAGCACCTTTAAAGAACTGCTCACAATTAAAGTGTCAGTGCTTTCTTGAATAGTCTTAATTTCAGCAAGCTTTTCATGCTGGATTCATGTGGAATATTAAAAGGCACTTCATCATCCCTGGAAATGTATGCATGGGATAGAAGGCCAGAATCAAAAGGGAAGATGAGGAACTGCAGTCAGAGGAGCTAGAAGAAGAAATGGAATAATTTCTCAAGAGTTACCTCAAAAGCAGCAAAATAGGCACATGTTAATAGAAGTTCAGATAATTATCTGCCATTAGCTAATTTGAGGCTCAGTAACTACATGGCTAAAAGTGCAAAAACTCTGCATGTATTTCATGTGGGCCAAACTTACTGATAAATTATTTTAAAATGGCTTTTCTTTGTGCCAAGTCAAGTGTTCTCATTTGTCTTGGAGGTACCCGGGTGCCTGCTTTGTGTTTTTTTTCCTAGGCGTGGGATTCGTTTTCTGTTTGGTGCTTTCCCTTTGTATTTTTAGTTCACTTCCTCCTCAAATGTTAAACAGATGCTGATGTGAATGGTAGCCTGGTATATTAATTACTGCACATAATGAATCTCAGAAAATGTAATAACAGCCTAATTGGTGTCAATAAAAATAACACTGACAAATGCCTGCGTGTGTAATGCAGGCAATGTTCAGCATCACACAGGCAGGAGAACAAACAACCCCCTCCCTTGGGGAATACCCTGCCTTTGGATTTCCTCGGGAAGCAAGGCTGAATGCTAAATCAGACAGGGAACAGCAGAAACACAGGAGCTCATCAGCCCTGGTGGCTGCTCACATTTGATTTTATTGATTTCTGCCCAGCAAAGGCTGTTTGAAGCTCAGGAGAATTTGAGCTGTGGCAGTGGGATATGGAAACAAAGGGTGGTGGCACTTTGGCTGCTCTATTTCTGTCCTGCTCGAAAAAGGATCTGCAGGGGTGGTGTCCTGGGATTTATAGTTCTCTTATTGATATTGTTTATATTTATATTATTGATTTGTATTTGTATTTATATTTATATTTACACAATGCTCAGGGCATTCCTGTGCTCTTCTGCTGGCTTTCCTAGGTGTGACTTCCTAGGAAATTGTGTGGAAAGGGATAAACTTGGATGGCTAGTGAAGCCATGAGCTCAGCTCCTGATGAAGTCATGATGTTCAGTAGAAATACCTCAACAGAAAACTGTTTTAATTTCATATCATCCTGTTTCCTTTCTCAAAACTCAGGGCTTCTGCCCAGTGTGGGGAAAGGCAGAAACAGCAGAGAAGGAGGGTCCAAGGCTGAGAAAAGATGGAAAAACACAGCTTTGGGTTATTTTATTGATTTCCTCTCTCCTGCTCTCCAGATCCTCATGTGCTGACAGGTCCTATTTCCATTGCTTTGCCAAAAAGCCTTTTTTTCAGATGTATTTATCAGCCTGGACATTCTTACACTTACGCTCATCAGTCCTGGGGTCTGCCAATAACTTAAGCACAAGGTATCAAGGTTAATATAAAAATAAAGTTGTCCCCCATCCCAACATAAATATCTGCAGTAATTAAATTGTCTCTAAAATTAGTCCACATCTTACTCAAAGCTTGAGGATTTATTTATTTTTTTCCTTTTTACTACCTTTTTTTCCTATATAATCTTTCAATTTTTCACATTTCCCTGCCAGTGGAATTCAGCAGGGCTCAAGCAGATTTATTTTGGGTTCACCATTTCCCTCCTGTCTCTTGGACATATTCACATACCTTTCACTCCCCACTTCTGCCCTGACCTGCTCTAGAACCTGCCCTTTACTTATTCTACTTAATTACCACTGTGACTGATTGAGGGTGCCTTGGGAGGTATCTGAACCACACCAAAAATCCAGAGCTGTGGTTGAAATTTTTATTGCTTTCAGTAATTCGTCTCCAGGTAGGAATTGGCTGAGGAATGGAGACTGGGAACAGGTTAAAAATATAATGAAATAAATAAAATATCATAGGTTTATTCCTTTCTTTTTTTGGTTCTCAAGCAGCTTTCCACAAGAAATATGTACTTAAATAAGAACCTGTGTGTGGAGAGTTTTTCTTTTAAATTTTCATATTTATGCCTTTGCTCAATGATGCAGATAACTAATTTGGCAAAAAGGCATAATATCCCGAAATGGTTCTATAGCACCCCTATAAATGCACAAAATGCTCATTATTTGGGTCTCTAATTTTGTCTGTAGCCTTTGGCTACAGAAATATTATTAATAAGCTCTATGTTGTGCATCTGCAGATGTTACAAGCTCTCTTTTCATGGTGAGTTATATGGCCCACTAAATCCTCCTGCAAACACTCTCTCCACCACAAGGGTATAAAGTCAGAAAAGTCAGATAAATCCATGCAGGCAACTGAAGGAATATGGTTATTTTAGGCAATATCTTGAATAGAATAGGCACATCCCCAGCAATAAATGTCCCCTCAGCTTTCCAAAGAGCCTGGGAGGGATCAGAGCACAAGGTGTTTATTACTGCCAGGGTCATTAGTGCTGCAAAGACAGATTCCAAGGCACTTGGATTGCCACTATCAAATATCATCTTTGATATAAAAATGTAAATTTCACAAGTATCTGTCGACTCTTTGTCATAATTTAATTATCAGAATGAGCACTTCTTCCAGGAGCAGGAGCTGCTCTCAAGCACATTGAGAGGGAGGCAATTAAAAACTGCTGCTTCCCAGCTCTGGGGGGCTGCTGCAGCTTCTCGCTGTTTTGACAAGTGCTTGGAGTGCTGTTCCCAAATGGAATCGGCCTCAAAACCTGCCTGGAACTGGAGTTTTTCCTCCTCAGACTTACCCTGGATTCGTGACCTGCCTTGAACAGTAAATTATGGGCAGTGCTGGAACGTGAGAGGCAGGAACAGCTTCAGGGGGTACTTGGAGCTCTTTCCAGAATCAGTCTGAGAGGATTTTGTGGATTTCGGGCTCACCTCACCTCTGCTGGTAACCCTGAGCCGGCTGGAGTTATCCCTCACCTTGCAGAGGTTCTTTGTCTGCCTCCACATCAAATCTGGAGGTTGTTGTACACAGCAAATATTTCAGAAAGCTGCTTTGATTTATTTCCAGAGCCCAAAACTTCATTAAGGCTGCTAATCCAGGTCTTCGTTCCACCTCTTAAATCTTGGGAACTACTCACCAGTCACGCATTTCTTCATCTGTATTGCCCAGGCAGGGAAATAATGAAGAATTGATTTTGAAATCAGGAAACGTGTAAGCACTTAATAAATAAATAAAAATGTATCAAACCATCTCATGCAGGTGAGACTTGTCAGGGATTAGCAATGAAACTGCTTTGTAGCCTGGATTCTGTCACTGCCTTTCCAGAGCCAGCCACTTGATGAACAAAGTAATTGAGGCCTGGGTGCCAGTTATGCCTTGTACTAGTTAGGGGGCTTTGTAGGCTTTTTTTATCATGTATATACATTGTTTCATTTAGGTTTTGTAGGTTTTTATTAGGTTTTTTAGATACATTATTTTACCAAATACAGGGCTTGCATTTTAGAACAGAAATACAGAAATGGTGCCTATTTGATATATTAAATTACAGCTGCACTTTCTCCAGCTTTCCTCTTCTACTTCCCTGCAAGAGCCACAGGGTTGTTGTTTACAGGTCAAAGTCACCTGTACTTTTCCTTGTTAATACATTTTTAAGATGGAGTGATTTAAAGTGTGGAGAGGTTTCTGGAGCTCAAATATTTGTCAGGTAGGGAGAAAAAAAATCCTTTATAATTTGTATTTGTGTTGCTCTGCCATATGCAGTAGATTATGCCCCTGAATGGTTTATGAAATGAAGCCAAACAAGTGGCAATAAAAGTGTGACACACAGAAGGGCCTAAGTGGCACCTGGCAGGAGCTGAGTGACAAAGCAGAATAAATGTGTGACATATCCTGTAAATTTGTGACACTCAGTCAGAATCCATGTGAGTCACAAAGCACCTGGGGCACAATAAAGTTTAACAGCACCATTTCAATTCCACCCATTTGCTTTAGGATGTTTTATTAGGGGGATATTTCAGCAATAGGTTTTTGAGCTCTAAATTCACGATTTAAAGCACAGGGCTTCAGGAAGTATCAAACAACTGACTCCCTTAGATGTGAAAGATAGATTTAATCTCCCGGTATTTATAATTTTCCAGTTTTTTGGCACAACTGCAACTGGTGCTGAAAGCTTTCCAATGAATAAGTGTCTCCTGGAAGCGAAGGAAAAGCTTTAAACTCCGTGGCCTGGTTTGAGCCTTCTGTGAAATACTGAGCTGTGTGAAATGGCGAGAAACAAAGCAGGGCACCAAAAAATAAAATAGAAATAGAGAAACAAAATAGAGATAGAGACAAACACCCAACGAGAGGGAGGTATTTTGTTGCATTGTAGCAGATGAAAGTTGGGTTAAACTAGTGATTTGTGCAATCTGAGGGTGGTTGGTGATCAAAGAAAGCAGCAACCGATCTGGCGATGACCTGCCTGAGGAAAAGGCTCCTCAGCCCTGGTGGATGCAGGTCCTGTGGTTGTTTAGAGGAGGGGATGCAAAACTGGCTGTGATTAATCAGCTCCTTCCCCCCCGGAGAAGCTGCAAGCAGCTCCTAGAGCCCAGAAATGCACAGGAGGCTCCAGCAGGAACAGCAGGGGAAAGAGTGGCTGAGAAAATAGAAATCAAAAGGAAGGAGCTGCTTTAATTTTGGTGAGCAGGAAGCTGATTGACGTTGAGACAATAAACGTGCCCCTGCAGCCAGGGACTGAAATGCAGATATTGATGTGCTGCTCTGGAGATGAAACAGCTGGTGAGGGAGGGGGAAAGTGGAGGCTGCAGCAGATTTTATTGCTATGCAAGGGTTGCTCTGCAACAAAACTCCTGCTGATTTTTGGAGGTCTCCCAAACTGTAAGAAAATGCACTCTGTGTCATCACCACAATTGTACTGACAGGTTCCACAGAGAAATGGGAGCACTGTATTAAATCTGCTGCTGATTTCTTCTGCATTGGTGTTGAATGCTTTTTCTCCCATTGTTTTCTCAGCTCAGGAGGTGCTCTCACCTGTAGCTGCTGTGGAACATCAACCACACTCCCTGTGCTAGGTTGTTTATTCTGGGGGCTTTAGATAATTTTCAGAAGGACTGTTTCAAACATGGGTATGGTTTTTATCCGATTTCAAATGTCTGGAGTCCTGTTTCATCCGAAAATGTGTGTGAAGGCAGGCAGGAATCCCACACAGAGACTTCACCTGGAAGGATCACAAATCTGACTGACCCAACACTTGTTAGTGCTCTAGAGGGAGACTCCGCTTTGCTCCTTTTTAGCAGCACAGTCATTCTCCTCCTCTTCTGGGTCGATTATTCACACAGTGTTAATAAAAATTTCCTTTTGATTAGCAGTGAAAACAAGTAGGATGATGTATGAACTGCTTGCATCACCAGGCTGGTGGAATATTAGAGACAGAATTTGGCTCAGTGCTGTTTGATCTGAAATCATGGAAGCTGGTTGGGTATTCCAGGCATGTAAATGTCCCTGCACAATTAAATATGAGTTTGCTCTCATTCTACTGGTGGAACAGCCAAGTGAGGTCTAAATTCTTCCTGCCACATCACCTTATTGCCAGTGCAACTAAGCTGAGCTCAAGGAATTGGCTGTAATTAACTTCATGGACCTGATTCTTTTTAGGTGACGGTTCAGAGCTCTGTCCCAGTTCTCTCTCAGTGGATGCTGGTACAAGTCACAAACCCTGCCATTAGAGCTGGCACTAATTAGGCCCCTTGTCCCAGCCAGGACATAATTTCCAATCATTCACACCCAGTGACCTGGATGTTTGAACCCCTCTCCAGGCAAACCCTCTTCAGCCTCTGATGGAGTTTGCTCTGAGGGCAGGGACAACTTTGGCAGAGAAACTGGGATGAAGAGCATTGAGGTGAAGTCTTTGTGTAATCTCCCTCCTTGGGAAGGTTCAGAGGGAGATTAAACGACAGTGTGACTGCCTTTGACATTTCTACAAACACTGAGCTGGGGTGTCAACACGGAGGGACATTTTCCCAGCAGTCTCTGCTGTTTGGGCACGCTGAGCTAGGAAGCATCTGGGAATCTGTAGGACCAGGGTATCTGTTCGTATTCCAGGATGGTCATTGCTCTGCCATCATCCAGACTCACCCTCCAGCCCTTTCCCAGGGCTGGGAGAACCAGGTCCCCCTCTCACTGCTCAGCCCAGTGGTGCATTTCGGCTGCATTTTAAGAGAAAGTCTTCCAAATATTCCCCTCCAAGCTTCAATCTTCCACTTTCTTCCTTGCTTTTATAACTTCTCCTAATCCCTTTGCCTCCTACTTGCTTTGTCCCACCAGATTTTGCATATGTAGGGGGAAAAGTGCAATTTTCTCCCATGTGGATTTCAGCTGGGAGTCACTGGCAGATTTATCGGTGTTTGCCAGCACTATGTTACCTCTCATTTATTTATAGTTGTGATCAAATACTGGACAGGTACCTGGTAACTGAAAGGATATTTAAGCAAATAAATGTCAGCCTTGCTTAGGAAGAGAAATAGCACTGGAAAGAGATTAGATTTGTTCAGATTCATGGACAGTATACAGGGGATCCTTGTATGCTTTTTTTCTTTTATGGAGTCTGTACACTTGGAATTCACAAAAGATAACATATTCTTTATAAAAAGAATTGGTCCATATTTCTAGGCCCTGGTGATTAATAAGTCATGAATCATGTCACAGGTGGGGTTATGCTGCATGTTAAGCACTCACCAGCCACTGATTTCAAACAAGTGTCAGTAATTTATACCTAGGGATGGTGATGGGCAGGCAAGTATCTGCTAATCTCTTTCCAAGCAAATAACCAGTTCTGAAAATTCCATCCCCAAAGAGATTTAATCATTACACCTGATGTAATTTTCATTAGGGGGAGAGGCAGATCTGCAAGCTGTCAGCAGAGCTGAGCTGGTGCTTCTGAATGAGCTTCCCCAGGGACAGGATGTACAGGGAAGAGAAAAGGACAGCAGGAGCAGTTCCTCTCCACACAGCTGATCTGGGAGAGCAGGAACAAACCATCTGCAGGAATTTCCAAAAGAGATGGAAATGAGGCATTAGCAGAAGAAACAAGTGTCGTCAGAATTTTTTTTTTTTTTTGGTATTATTAAGATTTATTTATTGAGAGAATTAAATACACCTGGACTATGTAGGGCGGGAAGGAGGTGTGCTGGATTAGGGGAAGAGTGGGACAAGGGGTGCGATCCTTGTGGATGTAAAGGAGAGAAGAGGAGGAGCAGAACATCTTCAGGATGGGAGGAAAATCCAAGCAGGAAAAAGGAACACTGTTTTTTTGGGGGTGGAAAACCCTTAAACCCAGATTTCTTGTTGTAAGAGAGCTGAAAAGCAGGGGAAGGTTTGCAGAACAGGAACTGGCAAGGATTAGCTGCTCCATAACTCACTGAGGAGTTATTTATTGTGGGTCCCACAGGGAAACACAGAAGGTTAAGGAAGAGCTGAGCTAATCCACTGTTGGAGGTGCAACTGAACTTCAAACCAGCTCAGGAATCCAAGTTTTGCTTTGCAAGAGGTCTTAAACCCCAAGTGCTGCTCTGCTTCTCCCTCCAGCTCCTTCCCTGTTCTGGTTTCCAATTTTTTGGTTTTTTGGGCTGCTCCTTCATCTTGTCCTACCTTTAAGACTGAGCCCAATTAACACCTGGATGTGTTCACAACCCCCAAACCCACCCTGCTTGCCAGGAGTCCCACAGGGAATGTGTGGTGGGCTGTGTCCGTGGTGCCTGTGTGGTGCATTGCCTGGAGATTGGGATTGCCATGGCAACTTGCACCTTTCCAAAGGCAGCATGAGAGCCTGAGCAAAAGAAGACTTGCAGAAGCGAAATGGAAAAAAATTCTCAGGGTCTGACATTTAAACATCAAAAAGAAGTCCAAAATTTTCCTGGCCTGGCTTTCTCTTCCCTTGCTTTGAGAATAACCAAAGTATTAAATGCTTAAATAAGAAGGGTTTTCATAGTTTAAAGATTAGTAAATTTTAAAAAATCTATGTGTCAGGCAGTTTTAAAACACTCTTTCAGGAACGAGAAGGTAACTGAGCAGATGATCAAAATATTTGGTTCTATTTGGGTTCACTTTCTCCAGAACAGAAAAACCATTTCCATGTGTTTTCCATACATGTTTTGAGAGCTTCAAGTGGCATTTTAAAATATCAATAGGATATAGGCTTTAGGCAAAATTACTTTTCAACCACTGCTTGCTGTTGGAGAATTTTTTATTGTTAATCTGTGCTTTTATTTTTTAAATAAAAATCCTGGTGGAGAATGCAGCCAGTAGTGTTGCAAGCAATAAAAACATGAAACTTTTGTAGTTATTTTTTTATCTTAACTTAAAATAAATAAAGATAAATTCCTGTAGATATATCTATGAATGGTTCCAGCACCAACCTGGCTGCGTGAAGATATTCTGTGGAGGAAGACATCTTTGGTGCAGTGGTAGATGGATTTTAAATTTTTTTTTTTTTGGGAAAATAGAGGGGAAAGGAAAGGGAAAGGAAAGGAAAGGAAAGGAAAGGGAAA